>JAVSCE010021269.1:0-175162 GCA_032199065.1 Smutsia gigantea | reverse complement strand
CCAAAGTCACCAGAAGGAGGGACATAATAAAGATTAGAGAAGAAATAAATAAAATTGAGAAGAATAAAACAATAGAAAAAATCAATAAAACCAAGAGCTGGTTCTTTTAAAAAATAAACAAAATAGATAAACCCCTAGCCAGACTCATTAAGAGAAAAAAGAGAATCTACACACATAAACAGAATCAGAAATGAGAAAGGAAAAATCACGACGGACCCCACAGAAATACAAAGAATTATAAGAGAATATTATGAGAATCTATATGCTAACAAGCTGGAAAACATAGAAGAAATGGACAACTTCTTAGAAAAATACAACCTTCCAAGACTGACCAAGAAACAGAAAAACTAAACAGACCAATCACTCAGTGACGAATCGAATTGGTAATCAAAAACTGCCCACAAACTCTGGGCCTGATGGATCTTTCACCTCTGAATTCTACCAGACATATAGAGAAGAAATAACACCGATTCTCCTTAAAGTTTTCCAAAAAATAGAAGAGGAGGGAATACTTCCAAACTCATTCTATGAAGCCAGCATCACTCTAATACCAAAACCGGGCAAAGACCTCACCAAAAAGAAAATTACAGACCAATATCCCTGATGAACGTAGATGCAAAAATACTCAACAAAATATTAGCAAACCGAATTCAAAAATACATCCAGAGGATCATACACCATGATCAAGTGGGATTCATCCCAGGGATGCAAGGATGGTACAACATTCAAAAATCCATCAACATCATCCACCACATCAACAAAAAGAAGAACAAAAAACCACATGATCATCTCCATAGATGCTGAAAAAGCATTTGACAAAATTCAGCATCCATTCCTGATTAAAACTCTCAACAAAATGGGTATAGAGGGCAAGTACCCCAACATCATAAAGGCTATATATGACAAACCCACAGCTAACATCATACTTAACCGCGAGACGCTGAAAGCTTTTCATCTAAGATCGGGAACAAGACAAGGATGCCCACTCTCTCCACTGTTATTCAACATAGTACTGGAGGTCCTAGCCACGACAATCAGACAAAACAAAGACATACAAGGCATCCAGATTGGTAAAGAAGAAGTCAAATGTCACTATTTGCAGATGACATGATACTGTACATAAAAAACCCTAAAGATTCCATTCCAAAACTACTAGAACTAATATCTGAATTCAGCAAGTTGCAGGATACAAAATTAACACACAGAAATCTGTTGCTTTCCTATACACTAATGATGAACTAACAGAAAGAGAAATCAGAAAACAATTCCATTCACAATTGCATCAAAAAGAATAAAATACCTAGGAATAAACCTAACAAAGGAAGTGAAAGACCTGTACTCTGAAAACTACAAGACACTCCTAATAGAAATTAAAGAGGACACTAACAAATGGAAATGCATCCCATGCTCTTGGCTAGGAAGAATAAATATTGTCAAAATGGCTATACCACCTAAAGCAATCTACAGATTCAACGCAATCCCTATCAAAATACCAACAGCTTTCTTCAGTGAACTGGAACAAATAATTCTAAAATTCATATGGAACCACAAAAGACCCGAATAGCCAAAGCAATCCTGAGAAGGAGGAATAAAACAGGGGGAATTACACTCCCTGACCTCAAGCTCTACTACAAAGCCACAGTAATCAAGACAATTTGGTATTGGCACAAAACAGACCCACAGACCAGTGGAACAGAATAGAAAATCCAAACATTAACCCAAACATATACAGTCAATTAATATTTGATAAAGGAGCCTTGGATATACAATGGGAGATGACAGCCTCTTCAGCAGCTGGTGTTGGAAAAACTGGACAGCTACATGTAAGAGAATGAAACTGGACTACTGTCTAGCCCCATACACAAAGGTAAACTCAAGGTGGATCAAAGACTTGAATGTAAGACATGAAACCATAAAACTCTTAGAAAAAAACATAGGCAAAAATCTCCTGGACATAAACATGAGCAACTTCTTCATGAACATATCTCCCCGGGCAAGGGAAACAAAAGCAAAAATGAACAAGTGGGACTATATCAAGCTGAAAGCTTCTGTACAGCAAAGGACACCATCAGTAGAACAAAAAGACATCCTACAGTATGGGAGAATATATTCATAAAAAACGTATCTGATAAAGGGTTGACATCCAAAATATATAAAGAACTCATGCACCTTAACAAACAGAAAGCAAATAATCCAATTAAGAAATGGGCAGAGGACATGAATAGACACTTCTCCAAAGAAGAAATTCAGATGGCCAACAGGCACATGAAAAGATGCTCCACATCGCTAATCATCAGAGAAATGCAGATTAAAACCACAATGAGATATCACCTCACACCAGTGAGGATGGCCAACATCAAAACACAAACAACAACAAATGTTGGCGAGGATGTGGAGAAAAGGGAACCCTCCTACACTGCTGGTGGGACTGCAAATTAGTTCAACCATTGTGGAAAGCAGTATGGAGGTTCCTCAAAGACTCAAAATAGAAATACCATTTGACCCAGGAATTCCACTCCTAGGAATTTACCCTAAGAATGCAGCAGCCCAATTTGAAAAGGACAGATGCACCCCCTATGTTTATTGCAGCACTATTTACAATAGCCAAGAAATGGAAGCAACCTAAGTGTCCATCAGTAGATGAATGGATAAAGAAGATGTGGTACATATACACAATGGAATATTATTCAGCCATAAGAAGAAAACAAATCCTACCATTTGCAACAACATGGATGGAGCTAGAGGGTATTATGCTCAGTGAAATAAGCCAAGCCGAAAAGACAAGTATCAAATGATTTCACTCATATGTGGAGTATAAGAACAAAGAAAAAAACTGAAGGAACAAAACAGCAGCAGACTCACAGAACCCAAGAACGGACTAATAGTTACCAGAGGGAAAGGGACTGGGGAAAATGGGCGGGAAGGGAGGGATAAGAGGGAAAAAGGGGCATTACGATTAGCAAATGTAATGTTGGGGGGGCACGGGGAGGGCAGTACAACTCAGAGAAGACAAGTAGTGATTCTATAGCATCTCACTACGCTGATGGACAGTGACTGTAATGGGGTTGGTGGGGGGGACCTGATGAAGGGGTAGTTTAATAATCGTAATATTGCACATGTAATTGTAAATTAATGATAATAAAATAAATTATATTAAATAAAAAAAAACAGAAAAAAAAAATTCTACCAAGAAATTTCACCTCTTCTATGAGGTTTGCCTCCTCCTCCCTCGCTTCCTTTCTTTCAAGTTACTTAAACACTCATCCTTCAAAATACTTATATACTATACTTCTAATAGAGTAATGAGTGTTGGTACCTATCTCTGAATCCCCTTTCTTAAGGAACTGATAACCAGTGTGGTTTAAAGAAGTTTAGATTCTCTTCTGTATGTTCCACACTGAGCTAGTTCTATCCAGTTTGGAAATGCAAAGGAAATAGAATAGCCAAAATACTTTTAAAAAAGAACAAAATTGGAGGAATTACACTATCCAATTTCAGGATTTATTTGAAAGCTACAGTAATCAAGACAGAATGATATTGGCATAACAATGGGCAAATAGATCAATGGGACAGTATAGAGAGGCCAGAAATAGACCCCATTCATATAGTCAATTGATTTTTGACAGAGATGCAAAAACAATTTAGTGTAGAATGATCTATTCAACAAACTGTGTGCTGAAATGACTGGAGAAACAATGCAAAAGAAAAAAAAACACTTCAATCTATACCTCACTTAATATTCAAGAAATAACCCCAAATAGGTCTTAGATCTAAACATAAAACCTAAAACTATAAAAGTTCTGGAAGAAACATAGGAGAAAATCCTGTGACCCAGGGTTAGGCAAAAATTTCTTAAATACAACACCAGAAGACGGTAATTACAAAAATCAGTAAGTCAGAAATCACTAAAATTAAGAACTTCTCTTCAAAAGGCATTGTTTTGAGAATAAAAAATCCTTTGGAGAAAAAAAGAATTTGGTGAAAATATTTGCAAATCACAAATCTGATAAGAGAATTGTATCCAGATTAGATAAAGAACTTTCAAAGCTCAATAACAAGAAAACAAACAAACCAATTACAAAATGGACACAAGATTTAAACAGATACTTCATCTGAGAAGAATATGGATGGCAAGCAAGCACGTGAAAAGATACCTATTGTTAGTCAGTACAGAAATGCAAATTAAAGTCACAATGAGATCCATGACCATGACACACTCACTCAAACTAGTCCAAAACTAAAAAGACTGTGTCCAGTGCTGGCAAGGATGTGGAGTAATCAGAACTCTCACACACTATTGGTGGTAATGTAAAATGGTACAACCATTTTGGAAAACAGTTTCTTTAAAAGTTAAGCATATGCCTAACATATAATCCAGCCATTCTACTCCTAGGTATCTCCAAGAGAAATGAAAGCATACATCCACACCAAGACTTACACATGAATGTTCAAGGCAGCTTCACTTGTAATTGCCAAAAACTGGATACAATACAAATGTTTATCAATAAGTGAATGAACAAATTATAGAATATCTATACAGTAGTTACTACTCAGAGATAAAATGGAATAAATGACTGATACATGCAAGAAGTGGATGAATCTCAAAATAATTGTGCTGAATGAAAGAAGCCTGAAAAAGAAAAGTACAACCTCTATGATTCCATTTACATACAATTTTACAAAATGCAAACTAATCTATAGTAACATAAGGCAAAACAGTGGTTGCCCAGAGCCTGAGGGAGGAGAGAGATACGGTGGTGGAGGGGGCTGAAAGGATCATATAGGGAGATAAGGAACCTTTTGAGCATTGTGGATATATTCATTATCTTAATTGTGATGATTAACTTGTATACTTTAAGTATATGCACTTTATTTTATTTCACATATACCTCAATAAAGTTATCAAAAACACAGTTTGTCATCTAGGAGCTCAGTCATGGTCTTGATCACTCGAAGAAGAGGCTTTTTGTTTGTGTGTCTATTTGTTTTATCATCATCTAAGTCAAACATTCTCCACTATCATTCAACACTTGGCCCAAGAAACTTACAACATACTGCTGTCCTCATGAGCATTCACACCTGCTGTTTGATCATCTGTGTAAGAAGAGGGTAAATATCAAAGTCTGATGTCTTAAGCCTCTATGCCAATTGCTTCTGAACCACAAGTGGCCTTCTGGGACAGGATGGAGGAGCTAGTCCTTGGGGAGGGGGCCTTCTGGTCCCACTTCCATCTGGTCCAGTAATTGCCTACACTTCAGAGTAACCACCATTTAGTCCCTGACAATGTCTGCTGGGATGGGAAGCACTCACTGTGACTAGCTACATTCCAACGGGAAGAAAGCAGAGTAGGACAAGCGGAAGGGAGACAGCTGTCCCTGAAACCCATCCCTATCCTTTCTTTCAGTGTGGTTCCTTAGGTCTCTTAAATTTGGGAGGAAATCAATGTTTTCAAGAGAGAAATACATTTCCTTTGTCCTGTGATGGAGGATGGATAAGAAGAAGGGGAGGCAGATGGATTTGATAAATAAGACTTGAGTTGCCAACAAATTCTTTAAAAAAAAATTGCATGTCTGAACCAATGGGCCATTTGTTTGGTTGGAGTGTTTGTATGTTAGCTCTGACTTGGAGCACATCTCTGAATGTCTCGTTGCCTTGGCTTTCCCAGTTTTGTGCATTTAGCATCAAGAGACTGGACCTTCCTACCTCCGGATCAGCAACAAGCCGCATGAGAACTTTGAGTTCTAGAGAGAGAAAAAAGCTGCACATAGAAAAATCAGGACCGTATCATTTCTATTTCTCCTTGACACCTTTTCATGCTTGATGATTTCGGCAGCTTCTCTGAAGGGAATAATCTTTTAAGCTCTCCATCTAATCTGTTCTCAGACAGGAGTTTAAACTCTCCCCCATTCGAAGTTAATCAGACAGATCTACAGAGACTTTTCCGGGAGGATGTTTACAAAGGACTTTTAGTGTTGCCAAGAAAAGAAAGAATGGGAAAGATAGGGTTTCTGAAGGGTAGTTTCAGAGGCAGCAACATTAACATTGAAACATAAAAGGACCTTTCTTTCCCTTATGAACACGTTGTCCAAAGGCCAGTGGTGGGCAAAACAGTATGTGACAGAGGCAAATGGCTTCTCTGTTGAGGAAGGTCCCTTGAAATCCTCAAGCCAATGGAGTTTGCTTCTTAGGGTAGTCTTGCTCTCTCCTATTGCTGAGTTGGAATTATTCCAGAAATTAAAGCCCATAGCTCTATTCTTCCCCACTCCTCTGCTTCTTTAAGAATCACTTTATGGCTCTGTGGGGAAGGGATCTTCTTAAAAGGTGATGTCTTGCTTAGTAATGGTGTCATAGCTACATGACTATGTAGGAGTAACCATGTAAGAATAAATTCATCTTCTCTGAGGAGAGGGGAATTCTAGAACATGATAATGACCCTATCTAATAAGTCATGTGATACAGGCATAGAGCATTTTTAATCTGGCTTCAGCAGTATCATTATTTGGAAATTGTGCCCCTGTTCAGGTATTTACAACTCTAAAGTCCCCAGTTGTAGAAATCTAAGTGCATTTGGCTTATTAAGTTTGGATTCATATGTGAGAAATTTCCCCCATATTCAAACATACACTAATACATGGTTAGGTCTGGAGAGCAACTTCATTTAATGTATCACCTTAGGGGCTTTTTCTTTTCAGTTCTAGAAAAGCAAACATTTCAGCAGTCAGCTTGGGAAAACAGTTTTCTCCTTTTAAGGATGACTTCATTTCATCCCAGTAGAAGATAAGTTTTCTTCATCATAATCAAGCAGGAGAGAAATGATTCCCAGTGAGCTGCATGACAAGTTGTGTAACTGTAGTTAATTTTAATTAACAAGCTCCATTTTTGGATTGTTAATGTCCATTCCTTTCATTTTGGTCCTTACTAAAGCTAAATGGGTTTCAACAATGAGTTTCCCCTCCCCTTCCATGGACTATTATATTTCAAGCATCTTCTAGAGAAGATTAATTTATCCCACTTGTCATAAAGCTTCAACTGTAGGAAGAAACCCTTTTTATTCATGGCCTTGTATGATGCAAAAGAAATCCCAAATGAGATCTAAAGAGCATGTTCTGCAAAGTGCATGGGTGGGAGGACTCAGCTGAGAGGCAGGGAAAGAGGATAGGCAGTCAGTAGGAAATTCCCTCACATGCCCAATAAATAGGGAGATCACTAGGTACAAAGCTCTAACCTTCAAGTCATGTAACATATAAATATGAAGAAAAGTCGGGGATCAAATTTTGTTTCATGACACTGATTTCAGCACAATGGACCCATGCACATGCTCTCATGTATTTTGTAATAGTGTCTATTTTCAGAGCAGTTTTAGGTTAATTTTTATGTTCTTTTAAAAGAAGGAAAGCCATGGGTCTCACCTGATTACCAGGAAAGACCTTCAAGAATAAAGAGTGGCAGTAAGATTTTTAAGAATTGAGCAAAATCACAGTGTTCATTTATCCAAGTTACTTCTACCCACCACTGGGTGGTAGTATGATGGAAACCTTCATTCCCAGATAAACTGTCCTCAAATCTCCTTCACTGTCCCCAGGTCACTGATGTCACTGGAAAGAGAGGGAGAGAGAGAGGAAGCATGTGCGCGCTTGCGTGTGTGTCTTTTGAATCAATAGAATACTGGCCTGATTGAATGTGATCTGCAGCCATCATGACAGAGGGCATTACTCTGCCCTTTTCAATCAACGCTTTTCCATCTAAAGGACACAGAGGTGGCTTAGAAGGAGATTACCATGGGACATGTGGCCTATACTGTGGCTCTGGGCTTGTTTTATGACATCGGAAGATATGCATAGTCAGCCCAGGGGAATGAAGTGAAAGTCTCTCAATTAAATTTTAATCACACACCTGTGTCCATTCCACCACCCCACTGAAAAAACAAAAAACTTACGGTACCCTAAGAGTAGAGGGTCTCAACCTTTCACCAGCTAGGTCCCCTTCAGTTCTAATTGGCTAGAGCTACAACTTGAAGGCTAGAACTACAAGTTTTGAAAGACTTTTGCTACCAGTGTACCACTGTTGTTAAATAAGAATTCAATTTCCCCTTTTTTTCTTAATCCAAGTTACTAACAATAACACCTACCTTTAGTCAGATCATCATAATAATGAGAACATTTGAAATACTGTAAGAATTACCAAAATGTGATGCAGAGACATGAAATGAGTAAATGCTGTTGGAAAAATGGGTTCCACAACCTTCAATTTGTAAAAAATGAAATGCCTGAAGGCATAAAAAAGTGAAGTGTGATAAAACAAGGTAGGCCTGTATGGGTGGAGGTGAGACATTATTCCTTCTTTTCCTTGTGTTTTTCCTCTGCGAAATTGCTTTCCCTGGGATTCTTTTCCTTACAGCCCCAGAAGCAAAGGCGTCAGCCTTGACTAACAAATATCAGAGAATTCTATTGTTTTGTGTTTTTTTTTAAAGTAATTCCTTCAGTTGTATGATATTATTAGTGTGTGTCTCTAAGATTTCAACTATACCACATGCTGACTGCTTCTGGCCATTTTGAAACAATCTGGGATCTAAATCTGCTGGCCAAGGAATACAAAGGGAGAGCTGGGCCATCATTAGCAGACATCCCTAAGAAGCTGCTTTTCACACTTCAGAGGTGGGAGTGGGGGTAGGGCAGAAGAATGTGAACATTTAAATAGATCTCACTGGGACTTTAAAAAATGAATTAATATCAAAAGATCTTTGAGACAAGCTGAGTCGATGTTGAAAATAATATTTGAGGAGCACCAGGAACGCAGCGTCTCTTCCAGGTGCAATGGCCTAGGAGCCCATTTCTGTTGACTGTTAACCCCTAGTGGGCTGGCCTGAGCCTTTTCATCTCTGTGTCCCTGCAGTGCTTAATACACAGCTTGGCACACTGGAGTACTAAGGAGATATTGGCTTTATGACTAAAAATAAAGCCTGGAACTTCCAGGCTTGGCACCAGAAGGAGACTAGCTAGGGGGCAGGATGAGGGTTTGAGGAAGGCAGCTCCAGGGACCCTCAGTCCATATCTAGGATTCACCTTCTCTTTGGAGTGTTCTTAAGTCCTCTAATCCCACCTCCTCGGTTATCTCAAGGAAGAGCTGTCCTTCCTCTTACACGCTGGCCCCCAAATCTTTCCAGATGAGGTCTGGAGCCTGCTGAGGGGAGGCGGGAGCAAGACTCCACCAAGGGACAGAGAAACCACAGAGAGAGGTAACTGCGAGATCCAGTGAGTCTTGAGAACCTGGCTTTAAAATATGGCTTTACATATACAGCTAACTGTCCACCAGGGGCCCTCTTCCCTGCCTCGGTGTGTCAGAGGACATCTTTCGCCCGGATCCCCCCGGAGTCACCCTGAGCCTCCAGAATTCTCTATGCCCGGTGCCCAAAGACAACCCATGCATGGAACTCAGAAATTCTACATGCATGACATACAGTCAAATTAAAATTTTAATATAATTACAAATCTTTTTTGACCTAACATAAGAAATAATTCCATGCACATTCCGTGGAATAGTACTACAGTAACACTATTCCACTAATAGAAATTGGTAACTCATTTTAGAGTCAGCCTCAGAATAAAAAGTTTTCTATCTGTACACTTGAAGAGTGCCCCATGACAGCAAAGCCACCCTCAGAAAAAAGTTCCTCTTTGCAACCTGCAAACGATGCAACAAAATAAATTACAGAAGTTTATCAGATTCAGATGCTGTCAGCCATATTGTCTGATTTCACAATTTTGTGTTAGTCAAAACTCTTGCTAAGTTTGTAGTCATAAATTTGAACATACAAAATGAATTTATACCACCGAAACACCTCTTTTATTTATTTTATATATTGTGTTCCATATTAGATTTCGTTTTGTAAAAAGCTTTCTGGTACACTAACAATGAGCTAACAGAAAGAGAAATCAGGAACACAATTCCATTCACAATTGCATCAAAAAGAATAAAATACCTAGGAATAAACCTAACCAAGGAAGTGAAAGACCTATACCCTGAAAACTACAAGACACTCTTAAGAGAAATTAAAGAGGACACTAATAAATGGAAATTCATCCCATGCTCTTGGCTAGGAAGAATAAATATTGTCAAAATGGCTATACTACCTAAATCAATCTAAAGATTCAACGCAATCCCTATCAAAATACCAACATTCTTCAACGAACTGGAACAAATAGTCCTAAAGTTCATATGGAACCACAAAAGACCCCGAATAGCCAAAGCAATCCTGAGAAGGAAGAATAAAATGGGGAATTATGCTCCCTGACTTCAAGCTCTACTACAAAGCCACAGTAATCAAGATAATTTGGTACTGGCACAAGAACAGACTCACAGAGAGGTGGAATAGAATAGAGAGTCCAGAGATTAACCTAAACATATATGGTCAATTAATATATGATAAAGGAGCCATGGATATACAATGGGAAAATGACAGCCTCTTCAGCAGCTGGTGTTGGAAAAACTGGACAGCTACATGTAGGAGAATGAAACTGGATCACTGTTTATACGCATACACAAAAGTAAATTCAAAATGGATCAAAGATCTGAATGTAAGTCATGAAACTGAAAACTCTTAGAAAAAAACATAGGCAAAAATCTCTTGGACATAAACATGAACGACTTCTTCATGAACATATCTCCCTGGGCAAGGGAAATAAAAGCAAAAATGAACAAGTGGGACTATATCAAGCTGAAAAGCTTCTGTACAGCAAAGGATACCATCAGCAGAACAAAAAAACATCCTACAGTATGGGAGAATATATTCACAAATGACATATCCGATAAGGGGTTGACATCCAAAATATATAAAGAGCTCACACACCTCAACAAAAAGCAAGTAATCCAATTAAAAAATGGGCAGAGGCGCTGAACAGACAGACCCTTCTCCAAAGAAGAAATTCAGATGGCCAACAGGCACATGAAAAGATGCTCCACATCGCTAATCATCAGAGAAATGTAAATTAAAACCACAATGCAATACCACCTCACACCAGTAAGGATGGCCACCATCCAAAACACAAACAACAACAAATGCTGGCAAGTATGTGGAGAAAGGGGAACCCTCCTACACTGCGGGTGGGAATGCAAATTAGTTCAACCATTGTGGAAAGCATTACGGAGGTTCCTCAAAAAACTCAAAATAGAAATACCATTTGACCCAGGAATTCCACTCCTAGGAATTTACCCTAAGAACACAGCAGCCCAGTTTGAAAAAGACATATGCACCCCTATGTTTATCGCAGCACTATTTACAATAGCCAAGAAATGGAAGCAACCTAAGTGTCCATCAGTAGATGAATGGATAAAGAAGATGTAGTACATATACACCATGGAATATTATTCAGCCATAAGAAGAAAACAAATCCTACCATTTGCAACAACATGGATGGAGCTAGAGGGTATTATGCTCAGTGAAATAAGCCATGTATCAAATGATTTAACTCATGTGGAGTATAAGAACAAAGCAAAAACTGAAGGAACAAAACAGCAGCAGACTCACAGAACCCAGGAAGGGACTAACAGTTACCAAAGGGAAAGGGACTGGGGAGGATGGGTGGGAAGGGAGGGACAAGGGGGGAAAAAAGGGCATTATATTTAGCAGACATTATGCAGAGGGGGGCATGCGGAGGGCTGTACAACACAGAGAAGACAAGTAGTGATTCTATAGCATCTCACTACACTGATGGACAGTGACTGTAATGGGGTATGTGGTGGGGACTTGATGATGTGGGGAGGCTAGTAACCATAATGTTGCACATGTAATTGTAGATTAATGATACCAAAATAAAAATAATAAATAAATAAATAAATAAATAAGCCTTCTGGTGTCTCAAAAACTTCAAAAGCCCCTCCCAAGAGATCATTACAGGGAGGTGGAGCCTTTTCTCCTGTTCCCCAGAATCCTCATTTGCATTTCCTGCTCCCCAGGACCCCGAGACTAACCTACCCACAGACTCTTAATTCTTGCAGGATCGAATGGGAAAAACCAGATCTAGCAAATCAACCCAGAGGCACTGGACCGAGGTGGTTGGGAGGAAGCTCATAAATAAAGCCCTTTGCTGACTCCCCACTTCTCTCCCTTACAGCGGTTTCCTAAAGGATGCTGTGACTTAAGCTAAAGGATGCTGGGAGTTGGTCCACTGTAACTGTACCCTGGCATGAAATGAGGAAGGGGCAGTCATCAGAAGTGCTTTACAGGATGAT
Organism: Smutsia gigantea; assembly: GCA_032199065.1. NCBI lineage: Eukaryota > Metazoa > Chordata > Mammalia > Pholidota > Manidae > Smutsia > Smutsia gigantea. The sequence continues at coordinate 162,934 of JAVSCE010021269.1, read as the reverse complement.
TTTCTTACGTGCAACAGCCCAGTGACTGCTGAGATTATTGCACGACATCTTTGCACATTAGCGCCACTGCGCCCATCGGTGGCAACCTAGATCAACCCCACATTTACATATGAGGAAACTGAGACTGGAGAGGGAAGCGACTAGCCCAGGGTCACACCATGCTGGCTCCCTTGAGGCCTGGTCCCCTGCTTTTTTGCACCATGCCCCATCTCCTCACTTTCAATAATGATCGGCTCTGAGGTGAGAGGGTTAACCTTCATTCTGAAAGATGTTAACAGAGATTTATATTTTTTAATGTGGCTAATGGTAGAAATAAAATGATAATGAGAAAGCAACACACGCTTTCAAAGTGACTGTTCACCAGAGCGAACATTAAGCCTGATTTGATCACACCCATTAGAGATTTCAGCAGAACATTACAGGGATGCTTCTTGTGAATTTGTCTGATGGATGTGGCAAGGTCGGCTGCAAGGGATAAAGAATCATCACTGAAATGTCCAACTAGAAAAATTTTTATCAATTACAGGTATGAGTGAATTTGAAATGCTACATGTAAATCAAATTCTTTCTAAATTGAAGCAGCTATTTTTAAAAGTTCTTTTTTTATAACACAAGCAGCTTTACCTTTCTTGGCCTGTTTGAAAAGTTAAAAGGAGTTTTGGAAGTATGGATTTTATTTGTTAATTGATTCAGATGTTGAGCTTTATAAAGTGAGCAACACCTATACAGAGAGCTTTAAATCTGGAAGGTATCTTAGAGACTATCTGGTCCAACCCCTTCATTTTCCAAATGAGGGAGGTGTGGTCCAGAGAAGGGAAATGACCGTCCCAAGGTAACACAGCAATCAACATTGGAGCCAAGACCAAGAAAACTTCTCCAGATCCAGCTCAAGGTGTAATGTGATTACCAACCAGCAGAGCTCCCTGCGCTACAAACTGCAGGAACAAGATTACAGTACTGAAAATACATCCACATCCCTTATATGTCATTTTTTTCACTTTAAAATACAATAATTTTACTTACTAAATTAAAAAAAATTAAATAGCATACAAGAATATACTTGCAATCAAACAGGAAAGGAAGAAAGGAAGAAAGGATGGAAGGCAGGCAGGCAGGCAGGAGGGAGACAGGGAGAAGAAATGAGAATGTGTACATGATGCATGCACATACATATACGTGTGTGTGTGTGTTTGTGTGTGTGTGTGTGTGGTCAGAGGAAGTGGGTGGTCAAAGAATACCTATTTCAGGTGAAATCAAAACCTCTTGGTCAAAAATTTAGATCTGAATTTCCTGGTAATAAAGTTTTCATCTGCTTACTTATTTACAAAAAAACTCCAACAGAGGTATAGCTAGAAATTTTCTCTTTTTCCCCTCTAGTTCCATCACATCTTCCTCCACACCAGCCTGAGAACCACAGAACTGCAGCACCATGGAGCTGACAGCTTCCTTAGACACCACTACGTCCAGGCCTCCAGTTGACAGAGGGACAACAGGAACCCCAGAGAGAGAGGTCGTTGGCCGCAGTGATGGCAGAGTCTAAGAAAAGGTAAGGGGGAGTGCAGACAGACACTGGACACCTCGTATCTAAGTTTCAGGGATGTTATGACTTAAAAATTTTTTATTTAGCCTGTTTTAACAAATATCCCCAGTTGCATAGTAACAGACAGCATCCCTGATCCCCTTTAGCCACCTCCTCAAGAACCTTGAGTCTGATGGTCACAGAACTTTTTGCCTCCATCCGACATAGGAAGATTAAAGTGAAAGAGTTGTTTTAAAAGAATGTTTTTTTCAAGGTAAAAGATTCAAGGGCTTTGTGTTTAAAGCTTTGCAGAACACTCATGAGTACCTAAGCAGATGGCCTTCAAACCTCATGGTCACCCAGGGGCTTCTGGGCAATAGGTTAACACTGTTCACAATTCAAAGGAATTAAGAGAAACTTAAAAAGGAGATTCACAGGGTCTGGATGAGGCAAGAACTGAGGAAGACATAGGGAAAGTAAAGCATTTGTCAAGCATGGGAGAAAAATATTACCTCTGCAGTCAGGACCCTACCTCAGGGCCTGAGGCTTCAAGTTTAAGATAATAATCATACTAATAATCTGGCATCTTGACTTGATTTAAGTATGAAAAGCCAGTGTCTACAGGCAGCTGCTGAGCTAGGCGCTCATCCTGCTGGGACATCCATGGAAACATTGTCAGAAAGGCAGGATAACTGGAAGCAGAAAGAGCCCAGCTGGGGTGTCGCCCCTCACCCCACTCCCCCCCATCTGAATTTGCAATGCCAGTGGTTAGAAAAAGTGTCTCCATCTTGTAAACACAGCAAATTTGATCTGGAAGTCATTGAGAAAACATAAACACAGAGCCTATGCGGTCATGTTTATACGGCTCCAATCCCAGTGAAAGATGAGACCGTTATGAAAGTATTGTTTTTTTCCAAAGGCGCTTTTCTCTTAAAATGAACATCCCAAGTAGTACATGTTACCATGAAGACCAAAATCCTGACGTAGAGACCACAAATGCATGAACAAGTAAGTGTTGCATAAGCAGGTAACAGACGTAAGAGTACATTTACTAGGGCCGTCATCTGCAATTGCAGAAACTCTGCTTTCCCCAGAAGTCCATTGTTTTTGAAGTGTAAATTAACAGTACTGGAGCAATTTCTAAACTATATCCTTAGTTGAGAATTTGATTTCATGACAATTTCGTGTTTCCCAAATCCATCCTGAATTTCCCATACCACAGACCAAGAACTGAGTCCATTCCCTCTCACTTAACCAGTGGGAAACGGGGGGCACAGATGGACGAGTGACTGACTTAGGGTCACAGAGCTTGTGAGTGCCACAGGTGAAAATAGGACAGTGGACAGTGTCCTGATTGCTTCTTGTTCCTTCAGGACCTGTTTCTTCCAGATGTTGCTCTTCACCCAACATTTTTGTCCAAGGGCATTTATTAGATATTGTGTTCTCTATGGAGCAGGTAACAGGTTTTATTCCACAGACGTGCACATGAAAGAAACACCACATGATTTTTCTAAAAATAGATTAGTTCTGATTAGGGGTGTCCAGTTCTTTGGGTTGGTGGAGAAATTCACCAAGTCAGTCAGGAGTGAATGGGGCTCAACCCAGAAGCGGCATGGCCACCACCACCCTGGGCACCATGAAAAGGCCCAAGGTGTGGAAGTGGGGCAGTTTTAGGGCCTCTGGTTATTGATGTTCTCACAGCCAGGGTCCCTACTGACCAGCAGATGAGGGTCCCTGGGCCCTCAGAGGCTCTGCTCCACACTGGGGTCCTGGAGTGGGGAGAGAGTCAGGGCCTGGAACCCCAAACAACTTCTCTTTGGGTCTGGGAGAACCTCTGCAGCCCACCCTCCTCTCCCCTTTCCCAGCTCTCCCTCCTCTGCACCTGCCCCCCAGCCTTCCTTGCTGCCTCCTTCTCTTGTAGCATAACCTCCTCGACAGCCAGGCCAGGAAGGGAAAGAGAGGGATCTCAAAGGACTCCTGCTTTCAGTTCTATGGCCCAAAGAAGAGTCCTGAAACTAGGAAAGTCAAAAGGCCTAACTATCCACCTGGAATAAGAGAAGGAAAAACATGGAAAGAATGAATTCCAAATGTATATCTCAGTGAATTATCCTGCCATTGGCATATGCCACGTTTACCATGCAGAATCCAGATACTTTCTTAATGAAAACAATAATGCATTCGTACAGCATCAGACAGTCCGCAGGGCACTTTCACACTCATCAGCTCATTTCATCCCCAAACCCTGCCAGGTAGGCCTTGTCATCCCATTTTACAGATGAAGTGAACAGGCTCAGTACAGTGATGAGCTGTTTATGAGAAGAGGGCAGCAGGCCAAACGTGTTAAATATCGTCTGACCTTGGCTGAACTCTCAGGACACCGACACCTGTCAATACTTCTCCGTGATATATTTCCTCCCTCCCTTCTCAAGAGCCCGATGAACTTAGCTGAAATACCCAAATACAGCTTTCAGCAATCTTCTGCGGTGAGCTCCATTGTTGCTGTTCCCTCAGCTTCAAGGTTAAAAAAAGAAAAAAAAGAACCAAAGATCATAAACAATCTGCTTACTTTTTATTCTTCCTCAGCATTTGAAGATTTTGGAAAGAAACCCAGTGAAAGATGAAAAGGATGGTGGGAATTCCCCAGGGCCCTTTGGCTGAGGTCTCTGTGCCCCGCAGCACCCCTGAGACCGGGTCCTCAGTCTCTGTGTGTATCCACACCCCTGGCCCCATCTGCCTCTCCAGCAAAGCTGTGGCATTGACTGGTGTCAACACTGTCTCCCTGGAGACACAGGCTACTAGCCTATGAGAGCTTCCTCAGTCACCTTCATGGTCTGAATGTTGTGCCCCTCCTAATTCATTTGTTGAAACCCCAGCCCCCAATGTGATGGGATGAGGAGGTGAGGCCTTTGGAAGACAAGTAGGTCCTGAGGCTGGAGCCCACATGAACAGGATCAGTGCTCTTATAAAAGTGACCCTGGAATGTCCCCTGGCCTTTCTGTCACATGAAGTTACAGCAGGAAGATCACCGTTTATGAGCGAGGAAGCAGGCCCTCCCTAGATACCCAGTCTGCTGGGGCCTAGCTCTTGGACTTCTGGCCTCCAGAACTGTGAGAACTAAATTTCTGTTGTTTGTAAGCTACTCAATCTGTGGTATTTGTTAGAGCAGCCAAAATCTCTTGGTTATTTTTTATTTTATTTCAGACAGTTGTTCAGTTTACCCGGTCACTCAACAAACATTTAATGAGCAGCTGCCACGTGGTAGGCAAAGTCTCTGCCTTCCTGGAGCTCCTGTTCTGGGGGGAGAAAGAGGGCATGACACATGGAAGATGGAAATAAATAAATACTATTCCAGGTGATAACAGAGATATGAAGAAAATACAGCAGGGTAAGGGGATCTTCTAAAGAACGATGTCTCCAGAATTGCCTAGGAATCTTATTGCAAGGCCAGACCCACTCCCAGCTCTCTCTGGTTTCCATGTACTGGGTCTGTGAGCAGGTAGGCAACATGAAATGATTCCCTGAAAGCCCTCAAGGGCTGTGTCTCTCCACAAAGACACGGAGCACAGATGCCACCTGGCCTGGGGTGGTGAGCGTGGGGGCGCAGCTCTGGGCTGCAGGTGAGCAGCCACCCACTCTCAGTGTGGCCTTGCCCACGTCACCTCTCCTGTCCAGATCCAAGTGTTCTCCTATGTGAAATGGGCCACAGCAGGCTGAGAGGTTTCTCTTTCCATCCATCATTTTCTCCAAGCACTGCATTCTCTGAGATTTTCATTCTACACGGTCACTGTACTTCTGGTTCTAACTAGTTAATTCAGAAAAATGACCCAAAGAATGGCTAGTAGATCTGGTCAAAGATCTGCCTCAGGAAGGGATGGTACATTCCTTCTCCAGCAGGGGATGAAATTAGTCATCTAGAAACCAGAGCCTTTTGCACAAACTTTATCTGGGAGAGACAGTGTAAATAATAATAATAATAATAGAAAAAAATAGCCAAGAGAATTTTGAAAAAGAACAAGGAAGAGAAGTTTATCTCACCAAACATCACAACTCACCACATAGCCAGGGCATGACAGGCAAATAGATCAATCAACTCAGGTACTTCCATGGAAGCTGGTGAAGAGCTATTGACCTGAACCCTCTCAGTGTACCCTGCTGACCCAGCCACCCTGTCCTCGTCCTTGGGACCCCCCAGGACACTGCTTCAGTACTACAGGCTTAAATACAGGCAGCTGCTAAAATCTGCATTGATTGGCAGATGGTATCCAGTATATTTAAAATCTTACCCCTGAGCACTCTTAAATTCTATGGGTGATGGTTTGTCCTTCGAGGAGTATAATTTGATAGTTTCTACCAAAATAAAAGTATGCACACCCTTCGGTCCAGTATTCCACTTCTGTATTTTTTCTATGAAATATTTTACATATGAAAAAACAGTCCTATAGAGATATTTTTAGTGGTGTTGCTTGTAATAGCAAATAACAACAAAAAAAACATAGATATAATCTTAAAGCCCAACACTAGAAGCCTGATTAAACAATGGTCTATCCATGGACTACTTACTGTACAGCTATTTCAGTGAGGACCTCCACAAACAGCCTTAAACTGTTCAATTCATGGGCTTATTTAGTGGAAAAGTCCAGAAGAAGAGAGGGTTTCAGATTCTGTTAGACTCAGCTGCATTTCTATTTTTCTCTTAGCTCCAATCACCGACATCCTCAGCTGGCTTCTCTCACAGCTGACAAATTTCTATAACATTCCAGGGCCTAACATCTGCACACAGTACTGCTCAGGGTGAGGAAGAGGGGTCTTCCTGCAGCCATCCAGGAACACCCTGACCCTCCCTGAGACTGGAGTGATCCTGAGCTAACTGCTGAGGCTTGCACCCACCAGGACTCCCCTCTAGAACTGAGGAGGAGGTCAACCCCACCCAAATTCCAAAACTGCTCTCTAGTGGGGAAGGGGCAGAGGGGATGGCTCGGGGGACAATCACAATATCCAGTATGATTGGTGGTTGAAAAAGAACAAGATAAATCTCTACCTGTATTGAGATTGGAAGTTCTTCATAGTACATTGTTTTATGGAAAGAACAAGCTGCAGAATAACATGCAAGATATGATCCCACTTAAATAAAAACCCTACTAACTAGTATACTCATAAGTGTACTAATACATGCAGGTAAATGCTGGAAGGACCCAGACCATTGACAGAGGTGTCATCTGGGAATGGAGCCAGAGGGTAAGATTGTTGTTAAGGTAGGGGTAGAGGAAGGGTGGGGCTTCTGTTTTTAAATCTAAACTTATATTTTGTTTAAACTTTAAAATTAAAAAATAATTTTCATATACTGTGTAGATTTAAAGACGTTAAACAAAAAGCAATATTACTTGGGTTGTCATGTAACTGTCTTCTAACTAAAGTCTCCATCTAGCATCCCTCCAGGATGTGGCCTTGCCCAACTCTCTACTATTTGTTCCAGGGCTGCCATGTTCAGGCATACAGGCTGTACACTGAACAACTCAAGGGGGAACCATTCACACAAAATCTTCTTGACTGTGAAATGTGGGACTCATCCTCTCCAGGAACTCTCTCCCTACCTCCAACCCCATGCCATCACATGCTCTGTGCTCACCATTTCCACAATACATGATGTCCTTTTGTGCCCTTTACACACACCAATCCTCTTCTTAAGAAGGTTATCTCTTCACCTTCTCCTTCTGCAAACTCTCACTCTTTCAAGACCTGGTTCAAATACCTCTCTTCTTCAAAGATCCTTCTGACTCCCTGGAAGAATATGTTCCCTTATTTTGAAATGACCACTATGACTTGTCTTATCATACTGGTTTGCCAGTTTTCCCAACGAACCTCTTGGGGACAAAAACTTAATGTTATATTCATTTTGGTTCCTTCAGAATTCTACATGAACTATGAATGATAGAATGAATGAACACACCCAAGTGGCAACCCTGAAGCCTTGGTTTTTAGATTGATTCTCCAACGTTTTTTGCTATTAGACCAATGTTTATCAAATTTTTCTGCAAAACATATCTCTTAAAAGGTTAATTTTACATTTTAAACAGAGGTTCAGTTGGCAAATAGTAAGGAAATGTATTACAGATAAAGAGTTCCTATGATGAGTCTCCTCAGAAACTTTAATATCTTAATAATCCTTTTGAATAGTCAAGGAGAAGAAATAGGAAACCAGGTCCAAATTCACCGGACAATTGATCTACTTTTTCACAAATGCCTATTCTCTCAAGAGATCTATCGTTATACTTCCTCTGTACCGCCATTCCATACTCTTTAACCAAGAGAAAGGGAAGCAAGTGTTTCACGCATTAGGAATGCAGTAGAAGATAAAGATTGAAGGACATTTGAGGCAAAACATAGGAGGACCTTTAAAGTCAAGCTAGAGTGTGGATGCTATGTGGCTGGAAGAAGAGAGACATGGGAACATATCAAGAAAGTCACTTTGGAATCACCAGAGAAAAAGAAAATAGAGAACAAGGGTGGATGAAGCAAGAAAACAAGTTAGCTGTAGTCCAGCTAGAAAGGGGTTGGCCTCACATGAAGTGGTAGCAGTGGAATTGAGAGAGACAGAGGTAGAAGGACAGAAAGACCTTCAGAGAAAGTTACAAGGTGGAATGAACAGGACCTAGGACTCGGCCACCAACTAACTCGCACTGGGAAATTTGGGAGGGGAGTGGGTTGGCAGAGCTGAAACCATGTGCAAAACTAAGGAGGGAGTCAAAAAAACTCAAAAATCAAGATAAATAATATTTCAATGCAATGTTTTTTAAAACAAAAATTAAAGTGAAACATTCATGATGTATAAAATATGAAATTTAAAAATGAAGTCAGGCTATTACCGATTTTTGCCTTTTGCCTCAGTCTGCAATATGGCTCAGCCCAGCTCTACATGTAGGATGACCCCCAGGTAAAAGGGAGAAGGAATTGGCTTAGGGTAGAAGTTAGCAGGCGTTATTTTGGCTGTTACACGTATGTTCAGACCTGTCAAGCTGCAGTCCATATAGTGTAACAATTAAAAACCATCTCTGAGACTGTGTGGTGGGAGAGGCAGAAGAGAATTTTGGCTCAGTATCGAGACCACCAAACTCCTTCTCTTCTCAAAATGGACTGCAACCTTTACTTAGCTTCACCAGATCAAATGGAAAAGGGACAGGAAGGAGTCCTTGGAAAAAGCCCATTGCCTAGTTCAAAACAGGGATTACACCATGGCATGCCTCCACTCAGGTACCCCAACTGGAGCTGTGAAAACAGTAATTACACTCTCATAATCATTCACCCACCAGCTCCCCCCCACCACCACCCCCTGTGTCTGTGGGCCCGCCCTGGGATAGGAAATGATGATGGTGATGGTGAGTGAGGGCGATGGGGAGGAAAATGACAACAATGGAGGATGAAGGAAGAAACAAAAGGCTGAGAGGAAGAAAGAAAAGGAACAAAAGGAGGGGAAAAGAGAAAGTGAAGAAGAGAAGAAACAGTACCAAGTACGGTTGTTGCTTTTCTAAATTATGAATAAACTATTCCACGTGAATTTTAAAGTTGAAGGCTGCTCCCCCCTCCCCACCCCCGCTGTAGACGGCAATGACAAGCTGAAGGGTGATGACAGACTGATTAAAGCTTTTTTGTCTTTTTAAGGACAGAAGGTCCAAGTCCAGGGCACAGAGCTGCCCTTGAGTGATTCTCCCAACAAGCGCCCTAACTAGGACAGCTTCCGCGCACAGAGCTGGTGTCTGCGCCCAGCCTCGCACCTCCATGCTCAGCTCTGCAGAGCCTCATGAAATCCCAGGGAATAAAAATATTCTAAAGGATTAGTGGCTACAAGAACTAACTGCTTTCTCTTCTCTAAAAGAAAGAGAGGGAGAGAAGGAGAAAGGGCCAACCAGGAGTAATTATATTGTCGCTCCTTTGAATCTCAGACATAGCTGTGACAACTGGTCTTGGACAAGTGCTCCAGACAAGAGAAATGACCCGAAGGACGCTGAATCAGATGGAGCAAGTTGGGCAAGGAAGGCAGTTTCTTCCAAGTGAGGTTTTGGTGCCATGATGTGGTCACCAGAAGAGGCAGCATCCCTGTAAATTCAAAGTGTGCTGTCGCTCCCTGACCCTATGGGGCTCTTCCTGAGCCCTGGAGTCAGAGTCATTATGCACACCAGTCTCTGGTGGGCCAGCGAAGAGACCTTCCCAGGGGACTGACAGGCCATGGAAACAGTCTTGGACTGAGTGGGAAGATCCCTGCCACTAACTTATCAGATGACCTTGGGCAGATCATGACCTCCTTTTGGAACTCTGTTTTCATATTTTTAAACAGAGAGTGGTAGTGCAGGGATTCAATGCAGCCCTCCTGTGCTGCCCAGATGTATGTCCACCAATAAGCCAAGACCAACTCATCAAGGATGAGATGCAGAGCAGGGGCCTTTAAACATACTTTCTGGGTCAACCCAGATTCTGATTCCATAGGTCCAGGAACCTCCAGGCTGGTGCCAATAACTGGCCATATTAGATATTCGCTGGGCTTAAATGACTTCTGAGGTCCTTTCTGGTCCAGGAACAGCCAGAGACAGCCACTGAAAAAGGTTACTGTAAATTACATCAAAGTCATGGGCGATGGAACTTTTTTTAAATGACATTGTAAAGGAGAGCAGGACAGCCTACAGATTTAAGAGTGTTTCAAAAAATAATGCTATGATGGGAAATACAATCCACATAAATAAACAGAACCGAAAAGGCAATTTTTTACAAGTTTTCTCCTCAATTTCAAATCTTTATATATAACCTACAGGCAGTGTAGGAGAGGCAGGGAGTGAAGGAAATCTCTATCACCCGGACGATTTACTAAAGTGATTTATCGCGGAGGTCACAACAGCCCCTGTTTGGGCCTGTTACAGTTCGCTAAGCTCCACTAAGCTCAGGTATTAGGGGACCCTTCATTGGAACATTTGTTATTGAAGAAAGGAGGAGGAAGAAGGGAGGAAGCTTTTTTTTATAGCTCTGGAGCTGCCTGGGGCTTGTTCTAAATCTTGAAACACAACCCTGTTTGTCTTCCTTTTCTTTTCACGTTGCTGATGTTCCAGGCGCTCTGTACCCCATTGCTCAGTGTTTGTTTATGGCAGTGAAGTAGAAAATTGTAATGTCTGTAATTGTTATTGGTTAGCTGATTGCGTGACCACCTGGTCTGCTAGACCAGGACAAAGGCAGTAAGTCCCCCTTTAAGGCTAAAGTTGTGTACTTTGGGAGGAGGAAAGGAGAAGGGGAGTTTGGCTCTCTTTTGTTTGTGTCTGTGTTGTTTTGTAAAGAATCATTTAAAGTTTGAATTATTTTAATTGAAACAATACAATTTCCTTAGTGCACTTTTCAAGGCCTAAATTTGCACTAGAAGGCCTTCCTCTTTTTTTGCAAAAGAAATGCCCTGAAACTGAGGAATTCCTTAATAAACAACTTCATACATGATTTGCCTTGTGTGAAATTGGATGTGCAGTTTCCAGATGTTTCCCAAGAGACCCTGTGCCCTGAGGTACACTGACTGCTTCGAGACATCCCTCTGGTCTGCAGAGACCTCACGGCTCTTTTAGCAGAAAATTATTTTCTTTTCATTTCATAAAATGCCACATTCAACATGCACCTTTCATCCAGAGGGCACAAAGATGTTCAAAAGATTCAGAATTATCGGCCCATGCCCTAGCCTCTGGAGTCATATTAATGACTAATATTAATATTAGCCACAAAAAATATTTAACATCTGTACTGCTATACCACCCAAAAGTTTTAAATTGAAGGAAGATGTGTTTCTTGCACTAAGTTACCAAAGGAATTTTCAGAATACCTCTCAGTTACCCACACTGGCCAAGACATTACCGCAGGAAAACTCCACTATTATTCCAAGTGCCGGGGACTATGAATGGTCGGACACACGGCCCTTTGTTCTGCATCTCATGTAGAGATGTCACCATGCAGTACCTGCTTGCTAGCACTCAACTGGCTCTGGCATGGTAATAATATTAATAACTGGTGTCACTGGGGATTTACTACATCCCAGACCTTGAGTTCAGTGCTTAATGTACATGATTTCATTTAATCCTCATAGCAAAGTTACTAGGTAAGTATTACTACTATCTCTATTTTATAGAAGAAAACAAATACATGAGCCTCTAAGAGTTTAGGTGTCTAGTCAGAGATCACAATGCTGCTAAGTTAGAATTCCAATCCAGGTTTTCCTGGGTTGGCACCGTGGTCTCAGCCATTATTTCCCTGATGGTCCCCAACATTTCATAGCACAGACGCATGTGGAAATGCATCAGCTGCCTTGTACCCCAGATGCAGAGCATCTTACAATAACCTGTTTGGTGCAGAGCTGTGGGTTAGGGACAGAACAGAGATGAATAACCAGTTCCTGTCTTTGCTGAACTCGCTATCAGGGTAGCCAATAGTCCCAGTTTGCCTGGAACTGTCCCAGTTTTAGCATGGACAGTCCTTCATTCCACATGTGGTAGGCAGAATTCTAGGATGACTCCCCAAATTCCTGGCCCCTGCTGCACCACTGCTTCACCCAGTGATTTGATCAAACATTAACGATAGGTGTTGCCATGAAGGGATTTTGCAAATACAAATAAATAGGCTTTAAGATAGGGAGACAGGTGGGCGGGCCCAACCTTCTCAGAGGAGCCATTCAGATCTGGGTCTGAAGGTCAGACACAGAGAAGGCAGAAAGATTTGAAGCACAAGGGGATTTAGTGAAGCTTTAGAGATGGAGGGGGTCACATAGCAAAAAATATGCATGCCATGTGGTAGCCTCCAGAAGCTGAGTGGCTTCCAGCTGACAGCCAGCAAAGAAACGGAGATTTCAGCCCCACACTGTAAGAAACTGGGTTCTGCCAACAATTTGAATGCACTTGAAATGGATTTTTACCCAGGGCCTACAGGTCAGAACTCAGTCTGGTGGACACCCGATTTTCAGCCTTTGAGACTCTGAACAGAGACCCCAGCCATGTCACCCTGGACTTCAACCTACAGAATTGTAAGATAATACGGGTGCTGCGCTAACCTGCTAAGTTGTAGTTATTGGCTATGCCGCAACAGAAATGCAATGCAACAGGAAATTCTTTGGTCCCAAGCAAACAGGGAGAGGCGGTCACCCAGAGGAAGGCAAGCCCCTGTGATGTGTGGTACTGGGAGATGTGGACAGCTTTCATGGAGTTAGCGACAATACCTTGGGGTAGGATTTAGTCTAGGGGGAAGGGAGGAGCTGAAAGGTACTCAGAAGGACACAGTATAAGCAAAGACAGAGAGGCAGGAATATGCAAGGAGTATCAGCTGAGATGCCACCAAGACATCAGCTAAATCCTTGAGAGAATTAAGTGTTTGGGGGCAGTGACTTTGTGCCATCAGCATTTGAAAGGGTCTGTTCCAGGGTCATGAAAATGGCAATGACATTAGCAGCCTACAGGTGTGTGGTTTTGTTTCCATCATCCTGGTGCTAACGCAGGTCAGCCGTCACCACGAACAGGATCCAATACAACATGCAGAAGCCCTTAGCATGCAGCTCAGCAAGAGGTAAATTTCAATAAGTTTAGTTGTTACTATGATTTATTTTTGTTATAAATAGCAATCATTTTTTATTATAAATAGCAACATATTTGTTGACCAAATTTGAGCGGAGACACTTTTGACACCCCACCCCAGCCCCAGGCCATTTTCATTTTACTAGAAGATTCCTGAAATTTAAAAAAAGCTTTGAGCTCCGATGAGAGGATAGTCTGATAGAAGTAGGTCAGACTGTGGACCTCCCCAGGCTGAGGAAGCTAGGCCCTCCAGACAACTACTACTCAAAGTATAGTCAATGGATCAGCATGGCCGCACCTAGGAGTTGGTGAGAACTGCAGGGTCCCAGCCCTCCTGCCGACAGCCTGAGTCAGAATTTGCATTCTCACTAGGTCCCCTGAGAGAAGCACTGGTCTAGATGAACTATCGGCCCTGCATCTGGGCAACACAGCATCTATCTGACCTTTCCTTATGAATCACTTTAAAAGTTAAGTGTTCAAGCACATAGGCAAGCCAGACCACAAAACTCTCAGCTGGCAAGAGAGAACCTTATTTCTAGGGACAGCTGGCTCTCTACATGTTTCAACAAACTGGCATTATCCAAGAGCTCTAATGGTCTGAAGTCAAGCTTTAAACTCAGCAAAAATAAACTTTCCAGGAAATTTCTGGCACACCCACTTTTCAAACCCATCATCTCAGGAATGTTATCCCAGCAGTGGCCTCTTTCCCCACTTCTAACTCCATTTCCTGGTTTTGGACAGTTCTCTTTCTGACCTTGAGCTGACAAAAGGCATACACATCAATGAGAGAAAATGGGGGAAACTACAGTTAGTGTGGGGCTTTAGATAAGTTTTGGGGAAAGACCATGGTATCATTTTGGTACAATTACTGTTCTACTTCTTAATGCAAATGTTATTTTAAAAGAATATCTAAAATCTGAGGGACATCTGCTCTTGGTCACTGGGGTTGAGAGAGGGATACTTGTAAGTAGAAGAAGAGCCCACAAGTTTGCCTTCATGTGGCCAACAACATAATGTTCTCTGTTTTCTTATTTTCCAAGTGGGCAGAACACTCAAATCTTCCTTGAGGACCAGAACTCAAATCAGCCACATCGTTTCGACTCATTCACAAATATTCATGAGTAGACTGTTGCGTGATAGATGTTCTGGGGAATATAATAAAGCATGATTCCTTTGCCAGCTCAGTAGAGAAAAATGTTTATGTAACATTACAGTCAGTATCTGTCCTAGTTATTTCTTGCTGCATAACAATTCAGTCAACGTTAGCAACTTAAAGCAACTGTTTCTTTATCTTTCATAGCATCTGCAGGATGGGAATCCAGAAAGGGCTCAGCCGGGCAATTCCGGCTGGTGTCACTCCTGTAGCTGCAGTCAGATGGGGGCACTGAAGCAAGTGGGGGCTGCCCAGGAATCTCACCCTTCCTTTAGTCTCAGGGCCTCTCCACGCTGTCTCTCTGCATGAGCCAGCTTGGACTTCCTTGCAGCATGGCAGTCACAGGACAAACTATTTCCATGACAGCTCAGGGTACCAAAGGTGTATCCCAAGAGAATCAGGCAGAAGCTGGGTCATCTTTTATGACTAATTCAGAAGTCACAGTGTCACTTCCTCTTGAGCGAGAACTGTCAAAGTCACATTGTAAGAAGAGCATGTGGGATGGGAGATAATGTTTTACATCATTGGAAAATGTAATCTGCAGCAGGTTCTAGCAAAAAACAGAAGTTAGGATAATCAAGGAGGCTTAACAAAGTCACTAGGTAGGAAGATATAAGTGGGGTGTAGGACATTAAGAAGTAAGTGACTGCATGGTTGGTAACAGAGAAATTCTTACTGCCCCCACTTAACTGCCTCCAGGAACAAGAGGAGAGAGAGGCTGCAGGAACTCAGGAGAAAGGAGTTTAGGAGTTTAACCTCCCTTCCCCTACCCCCAGTCTTTTGCCAGGAACTCCCTCTTGGATGAACCCAACAAGAAGCCCACACGCCTAAAGCCCACACTGACTAGCCTCTGGGGAAGAAAGCAGAGTGGAGATGAGTGACGAGTGCATCAGGAGAGGTGAACAGAAGTTGTCCAGCTGTAATAAATGTCTATAATACAAGAAGGATTCCCATCTGATGCTAACAGAGAAGTATGTAATAGGAATGTTTCTGTAAGAAGGACATCTTGAGCTATTTCCATGTAACGTTGCAGAAATATAGATGTGGTACAGGAAAGAAGTTCACCAGCAGTCCTCTGGACATCTGGGATCCCACCCTTTATCCTGGAGCTTACAAGAGTCCCAGGTGTTGGAGAGAGTTACCTACATGGCAAGCGAGAGAGGGACCTCACAGTCTCTGGGCACTGACGGGAGAGGTTCTTGTCCATGACAGTGGTCCAACAGGCAGGACACCTGGTGTGGCTCCTCAACACCAGCGGTGTGGTGGTGGAATGGAGACAGGCTCCCAGTGCCCACCGCAGCAGAGTCTCCATGAGCCCTGGAGGCCGATTCTTCTTCTGTCCAGTGGTCCCTCCAGGTCTGGTTCTCATACTGAACCCCGTAAACCTCTCTCCTCATCATCTTTGTGCCAGCTCCACCTCTCTGCCAGTCTGGAGAATCTTCATCTAATCTGGAGGTAAGGAAACCTAGCTTTTAATCTAGTCTTTTTAATCTATTATTTATCATATAAAACACAAACTCAAAAGTCTAGGTTCTTGTAATTCCACATTCCTATCTTTTGAAACTCAAAAGCCAAGATCTGACCTATTTGTTCTCTGCATTCTGCGCGGGTGTCCCCTTGGGGGCTGGGAAGGCTCACAAGGGATGCAGTGCTGGTGGCTGGCGGGGCATCGCAGAGCAAAACTGTGACCACGATTCAAACTAAGAAGTGTAAGACCGCAAAAGATCACCTTTGGGAGTGACCGGGAAAGATTTCACTTGATTATTTGAAGAATGGTTAAGATTTCAACAGAAAGAGACAGAAGAAACACTCTAAGCAGACAGACAGAAGGAATGAGTGTGAGAATTAAAACACATTCAAGAAAAGACAGTTTAATTTATAAGGAGTATAGGGGTATTTGCCTGTAGAGGAAACAATTCTAGAAGAACAGGGTGAGGCCAGTTCATGAAGGACCTTGAAAGAAATCTTTCATTTTGAATTAAAGAAGCCACTGAAGGTTGTGCACGTCTGTAGAGAAACTGGGTCTGAGTGGTGCCTTAGAAAGATTAATACAGCAACAGTGTCTGGGACACAGACACTATGGTTAGGGTGTCGGACATTTGTTTAGGCATAAACTCATCTGAACCTCATGCCTATGGCTGCTATCAGCATCTGGCTTACAAATCCACATGTTCAGCTGTAGTGCCTCCCTCTGATTCCAGACTTGCATTCCAACTCCCTATAGGCATATATACCTACATGTCCCACAAGCTCCATATCTCAGTGTGCCCAAAGCTGAGCTGCCCCACCTCTCTGCCCCCTCCTCCACTGTGCTCCCCTGGAAATTCTATAGCTCCCAGGCCAGAGCTCTCATTTCCTCACCCTTCCCTCCCTTACTTCCTCCCCCAACCTCCTGATTCCCTCCACACCCCACTCATCATAACCAGATCCTTCCAAGCCTTCATTCTTTTTTTTTTTCCCCCTAATGAATCCATCTCCTTTTAATACTTTTGGAACTGCCCAAGGTCAAACCATCAGTGCCTCCCACTCTGACGATCTCAATAGCCTGGGAACCGGCCCCTACTGCAGAGCACTCTCTGCTACGCTTCCTCCATAGTTCAACCATCTTTTCTAAATACATATCTGATCAAGGTATAAAAACTTTCTCTGGCAATCCCACAGCCCACAGGATCAAGAAAAAACTCTTTCATTTAGCACTTAAAGCCTTCATAAGCTAACTCAAAGCTGGAAGAGCTGGCTACTCTTCCAGTTTTGTCCCTTGTCCCTGGGGACCTGCAGGAGTTGAAGTCTTGGCTCTATGCATTCAGTGGCAACACCCCTCTTGGAAGCAGTGAGTGCTGGGATTAGACCCCAGCTGTTTGGATTTGAGAGGAAGGGCCTCAGGGCAGAAGGAAATCCCTGGTGTGAGTGCTGGGGTGGAGGTGGGAGAGGGAATGAGAATATACCAGTTAATTGTTCAAAAATATTGTCTGCCACCCAGTCAAATAAAGAGGCATATATGCTAAGAAATGTTTGAACTGTTCTATGTTTAAAGACTTAAAAAAAAAAGGGCTTCCTTCAGCAACACTTACACAAAAACTGGAAGGACACTGAGAAGATTAGCATGGCCCCTGCACAAGGATAATGTGCAAATTCGTGAAGCATTCCATATTTTTAATGAGTTTGAAAAAAAAGACTGAAGAAAAGGCTTCAAAAGAAATGACAAATTTGGGCGAAATCTTATTCTCTGAAGGGCTGCTCTGGTGAGCCCCCACGTGGGTGTTTTTACAGGTTACTGTCTTGAGAGAAAGTAAATTAGTTTCTTCCTCTCAAGACTTAAAGCTGCAGGGAGAGCCTGAGAAACTGTTGAACCTTAATGAACACTCTTAAGAGAAAGGAGGGAAGAAAGAATTTGAGGGCCAATAGAATTGGTGAATCATAACTAATTAAATTGTTTTTTCTTCTCTGACTCTGACTCAATTAAATAAACATAGATGATCTTAGTAAAATACGTTCTGGCTGACTTTATGGTATTCTGTTACCAGCACTGGAGCCAGGAGACCTAGGTTCCAATTCCAGGTGGGTCTCTAACTATCTGTGTGATCGTAGGCAGTCCTGGGCCTTCTCTGAGCCTGTTTCCCTTTTTATATAACCAGAGGATTTAATCCATTTGCACAAGTCCCTATATATTTAATTCTACATTTCTCCAATTTTAGATCAGTAAAAAATTTCCCCTCTTATTCTACCCCTGAATTTTGCTTTCTGAATTATTTCAGTCCTCATCTTCTCTTCACTTTTTCTTCTCATTCTCTCTGCTCAGGCAAGCAAGGCACAGAAACTTGGCAGGCTGTACTCCAGACTCTTGATCTGGGTTTACGGAGTACGTTCCGCCCCCTGAATCTGTTCAGGAATCGAGCCTCCTTGGCTAGTGGTCCAGCAGCCCAGGGACCTTACAACCTGCGCTGTGACGGACCCTATCCAGGCCTGAAGGAGATGAGGCCAGGGAGTCTGATGCAGGAGATGGCATGCGAGCCTCTCCCAACAACGTTCCCTGCTTGAATGAGCCTACTTATGAATTCAGTTTCTCACCAGGCAAAGTACACCCGACAGTGATGTAAGCTGCCCTAGAAAAAGCAATGACCAAACTAAGACGGTGACAGTCATTCTGATGGGAAGGAAATCACCCAGTCGGTTCCCCAGCTCACAGTCTTTTTTTTTTAAATAGTTTATTTTGGTATCATTAATCTACAACCACATGTGCAACATTATGGTGATTAAACTACCCCCTTCATCAGGTCCCCCCCACCAACCCCATTACAGTCACTGTCCATCAGCGTAGTGAGATGCTATAGAGTCACTACTTGTCTTCTCTGAGTTGTACAGCCCTCCCCATGCCCTCCCAACACTACATTTGCTAATCGTAATGCCCCTTTTTCCCTCTTATCCCTCCCTTCCCACCCATCCTCCCCAGTCCCTTTCCCTTTGGTAACTACTAGTCCGTTCTTGGGTTCTGTGAGTCTGCTGTTGTTTTGTTCCTTCAGTTTTTTTCTTTGTTCTTATACTCCACATATGAGTGAAATCATTTGGTACTTGTGTTTTTCAGCTTGGCTTATTTCACTGAGCATAATACCCTCTAGTTCCATCCATGTTGTTGCAAATGGTAGGATTTGTTTTCTTCTTATGGCTGTATAATATTCCTTTATGTATATGTACCACCTCTTCTTTATCCATTCATCGACTGATGGACACTTAGGTTGCTTCCATTTCTTGGCTATTGTAAATAGTGCTATGATAAACATAGGGGTGCATATGTCTTTTTCAAACTGGGCTGCTGTGTTCTTAGGGTAAATTCCTAGGAGTGGAATTCCTGGGTCAAATGGTATTTCTATTTTGAGTTTTTTGAGGAACCTCCGTAATGCTTTCCACAATGGTTGAACTAATTTGCATTCCCACCCGCAGTGTAGGAGGGTTCCCTTTTCTCCACATCCTTGCCAACATTTGTTGTTGTTTGTGTTTTGGATGTTGGCCATCCTCACTGGTGTGAGGTGATATCTCATTGTGGTTTTAATCTGCATTTCTCTGATGATTAGCGATGTGGAGCATCTTTTCATGTGCCTGTTGGCCATCTGAATTTCTTCTTTGGAGAAGTGTCTATTCATGTCCTCTGCCCATTTCTTAATTGGATTATTTGCTTTTTGTTTGTTGAGGTGCATGAGTTCTTTATATATTTTGGATGTCAACCCCTTATCAGATACATCATTTATGAATATATTCTCCCATACTGTAGGATGTCCTTTTCTTCTACTGATGGTGTCCTTTGCTGTACAGAAGCTTTTCAGCTTGATATAGTCCCACTTGTTCATTTTTGCTTTTGTTTCCCTTGCCTGGGAAGATTTGTTCATGAAGAAGTCACTCAGGTATATGTCCAAGAGATTTTTGCCTATATTTTTTTCTAAGAGTTTTATGGTTTCATGACTTACATTCAGGTCTTTGATCCACCTTGTGTTTACCTTGGTTACCTTTATGTATGGGGCTAGACAGTAGTCCGGTTTCATTCTCTTACATGTAGCTGTCCAGTTTTTCCAACACCAGCTGCTGAAGAGGCTGTCATCTCCCCAATGTATATTCAAGGCTCCTTTATCAAATATTAATTGACTGTATATGTTTGGGTTAATGTTTGGATTTTCTATTCTGTTCCACTGGTCTGTGGGTCTGTTTTTGTGCCAATACCAAATTGTCTTGATTACTGTGGCTTTGTAGTAGAGCTTGAAGTCAGGGAGTGTAATTCCCCCTGTTTTATTCCTCCTTCTCAGGATTGCTTTGGCTATTCGGGGTCTTTTGTGGTTCCATATGAATTTTAGAATTATTTGTTCCAGTTCATTGAAGAAAGCTGTTGATAGTTTGATAGGGATTGCATTGAATCTGTAGATTGCTTTAGGTAGTATAGCCATTTTGACAATATTTATTCTTCCTAGCCAAGAGCATGGGATGCATTTCCATTTGTTAGTGTCCTCTTTAATTTCTCTTAGGAGTGTCTTGTAGTTTTCAGAGTACAGGTCTTTCACTTCCTTCGTTAGGTTTATTCCTAGGTATTTTATTCTTTTTGATGCAATTGTGAATGGAATTGTTTTTCTGATTTCTCTTTCTGTTAGTACATCGTTAGTGTATAGGAAAGCAACAGATTTCTATGTGTTAATTTTGTATCCTGCAACTTTGCTGAATTCAGATATCAGTTCTAGTAGTTTTGGAGTGGAGTCTTTAGGGTTTTTTATGTACAATATCATGTCATCTGAAAATAGTGACAATTTGACTTCTTTGCCAATCTGGATGCCTTGTTTTTCTTTGTTTTGTCTGATTGCTGTGGCTAGGACCTCCAGTACTATGTTGAATAACAGTGGAGAGAGTGGGCATCCCTGTCTTGTTCCCGATCTTAGATGAAAATCTTTCACCTTCTCGCTGTTAAGTATGATGTTAGCTGTGGGTTTGTCATATATGGCCTTTATGATGTTAAGGTACTTGCCCTCTATACCCATTTTATTGAGAGTTTTAATCATGAATGGATGCTGAATTTTGTCAAATGCTTTTTCAGCATCTATGGAAATGATCATGTGGTTTTTGTTCTTCTTTTTGTTGATGTGGTGGATGATGTTGATGGATTTTCGAATGTTGTACCATCCTTGCATACCTGGGATGAATCCCATTTGATCATGGTGTATGATCCTCTTGATGTATTTTTGAATTCGGTTTGCTAATATTCTGTTGAGTATTTTTGCATCTACGTTCATCAGGGATATTGGTCTGTAATTTTCTTTTTTGGTGAGGTCTTTGCCTGGTTTTGGTATTAGAGTGATGCTGGCTTCATAGAATGAGTTTGGAAGTATTCCCTCCTCTTCTATTTTTTGGAAAACTTTAAGGAGAATGGGTGTTATTTCTTCTCTATATGTCTGGTAGAATTCAGAGGTGAATCCATCTGGTCTGGGGTTTTGTTCTTGGGTAGTTTTTTGATTACCGATTCAATTTCATTGCTGGTGATTGGTCTGTTTAGTTTTTCTGTTTCTTGCTTGGTCAGTCTTGGAAGGTTGTATTTTTCTAAGAAGTTGTCCATTTCTTCTATGTTTTCCAGCTTCTTAGCATATAGATTCTCATAATATTCTCTTATAATTCTTTGTATTTCTGTGGGGTCCATCGTTATTTTTCCTTTCTCATTTGTGATTGTGTTTATGCGTGTAGATTCTCTTTTTCTTTTAATGAGTCTGGCTAGGGGTTTATCTATTTTGTCTATTTTTTCAAAGAACCAGCTCTTGGTTTCATTGATTTTTTTCTATTGTTTTATTCTTCTCAATTTTATTTATTTCTTCTCTGATCTTTATTATGTCCCTCCTTCTGGTGACTTTGGGCCTCATTCCAGCTCACAGTCTTACCATTTGATACCTATGCTCGATATATTCCTGGGCTCCTTCATGTTAATGGACCCATGATAAGGACCTTGTTATTTATGTGTTGTTCTAAGTCAGGATATTTACTTTTTGAATACCAAATGTCTGGATGAGTGACTGGGTTTTCACTTAAGAAATGATGTCTTGACACCACTTTAGCTCAGATGGAACAATGAGCCCCCCAACCACAGTACCCCAGGCACTCCTGAACAGGCAGCTGGTGTACATGGCAGGCGCTTCTCCATCAGCCTGTGAAGCCACTTATGATATTAAAATGTGTCAGACAGACACCAGCTAAACCTAAAAACAGTCAGAAAACCAATTCAACTGAAACTACCATGTGCAATGGAAACATGCTATCCTTTTAGCGCTACCTTATTCACCCATATCAGATAATGTGGGAAATTCTTCAGATGACCTGAAGAATTTTTTCAGACAGGTTGCTTGAAATCTTTTTCTCCCAATAATAGTCCTTTCCAAGTACACAAGTGTTCAGTTTCACTTATTAGCCCAATTTCATATTCACCTGTTGTCAGCATCTCTGACCTCTTCATTTTACAATATTCCTTGAACATCTGATATGTGCCAGGCACTGTGTTAGGATGGCACAAGGCTGAACGAGACACAGTCCTGATCCAGGAGGGCTCATGATCTAGTCGGGGAAAGCGACACTTAAACAAAGAATGGCAAATAATGAGATGTATGCCAAGAAAAGACACCTGGAAAGGAAACTCACCCCTGTAAGAAATCAGAGAGAATGGCTTGGTTTTCTCAGTAACCATTGACACTCAGTGCAGGAGGGACTTTACAGATTATCTGTTCCAACCCCCTCATTTTGCAAATGGAGAGTTGGAGAGGGGAAGTGGTCACACAGTTTTAAAGCTGGGGCCAATAGATAAATTCTTCTCTTTTCCTGGCTGATGACTTATTGTATGTTTCTCAAATAGCTTTTGAAAGTAGATGGAATGAAATCATAAGTATACTACTGAAACAAATCCATTTTGTTTTTCAACTAAAAACATACAAGATACCTCATCAACATTTGTTAAGCAAGAAGATAATTATTCTAAGATTACCATACTCAAGTGACTCCCATTTGCCTTATCTGTATATTTTTAAATCTTCCCTTACCCCCTCTTACCACTACTCTTAACCATTATGGTCCTTCATGAGAAACTCATCAGTATACTTGTATATTTGCCCAGCACTTTGGAGTTTAAAAAGTACTTTAAAGGCCATTGTCTCCATTTTGAGAGTCAAGTTGTAGGCTTGATAGTTTTAGAGGGGCTTGATAAGCAGGAGGAAGTTCAGAATGGAGCTAAGCCCATGATTGCAGCATCAGGGAGCAAAATCTACAAGCCAGGTGAAGGGGGCAGTATACATGGGACTGCTTTTGTGGGCAAAACAAGCAGAACAGTACTGGGAATGGATTTCTAGTCTGTGAGGCCTGGTGAACTGGGAAGGAGCAAAACACGTGCTGAGTGACTCCTGTGTGGAAGGCACCATGCTAAGCAGGTCTGAAGATGAATAAGTAAGGCACCCCTTCAAAGAAGACCTTGGGTTGCTGTACAATCTTTGTGAGTCCCAGAGTGGAAGGCATGGATGAGCAGAAGCCATGGGGCAAGAGGAGAGGTGGATGCAGCAAATTCCTGAGGTGTGGTCTCAGTTTCTCCAGGGGAATTGGAATAGCCCCAGCTAGTGGAAGGAAGGAAGGCACTGAGGCTCTTCACTGGACATTGAACATGACCACTGGACACACGCAGGCAGAGGTGGAAGATATCATCACAGGAATGGAACTTGAGCCCTGTTCCATGGACACCTTGTAGGTTGAATTCTCAGTGCTTCATTTCAGTTGCTAAGTGGATTCTCATGAGTGAGTTTCTACCCACTTTACAGACAATGGGATTTTAATAATGTTTATGTAGGCTGAGAGAGGCCAAAAGGACCATCTGTGTGATATTTAAAACTTGGGGCTCTGTGGCTGAGTGCCAGTGGGGACGCAGAGGAGCAGCTAAGGGGAGTGCAGGGAGATGGCCACTGGAATGGCAGGCGCTCAGCAAACAAGTTACTAGCCACCTTCAAATGAAGGGCACTCAGAAATCCCCACAGAACTCTCGAATCAGAGTGAGCAGGGAGTCGGGGCTGGACAGGGGAGGTGAGAGCCGGAGCAGAGAAATTTGGAGAAACCAACAGTGAAGACGGAAACATCAGAAAGGAGGGTAGGTTTGGGACTCATTTACCAGAGGCAGTAAACCAGCAGTTGGAGCTTCAGACCCATGAGGCTGTGCTTCATGCATCTGGACTGCAAGTTCTCCTTGCTCACTTAAAACAGCATCTGGCGGTGCTTACCAGATTGGCCACATGCTTCAGGCAGATAACTGGGGTCTCCATGTGCCAGCCTCCTTTCCCACTGCTCCCACCTGGCCCGCTGGTTCTCTCTTCCAGAGCCTCTATCTGGATTCTTCCCTACAGATCTGTTGATAACCTCTCCATCCTTCAAGAGTCACCTCATATGCCACCTTCTAAAAGAAGCCTTTCCTGATCCATCCCCAGAGGGTATGTGCTCCCTCCCCATAGCATGTGCCTATGACACTTTCATTTACCCTGCATTATAATAACTGGTATGCCTGTCTGAGCTCCTATGTCCACCCCTCCTTAGAGAACTTCAAAGGCAGCAACCCGATCTCATTTATCTATGTATCTGAAGAACTGGGAGTAAGAACTGGTATGTCATAGATGCTTGACTTCAGCCAGTGCCGCACACCTGGGACAAAGCTTTGTGAGCCTTTAGAGGTTGTGAGCTGGGCTCTGCAGTCAGACAGCTCAGGCCCTAATAATTGTCTCTGTCACTAGCTAGGAGACCCAGGGCAACGTAACTCATCTGTGTGCCTCAGTTTTCTCATCTGCCAAATAAGCGTAATTGGACCTACCTCAAAGGGATTTTGGAATGGTCTATGCAAAGCCCCTAGCATACTGTCTAGATGCAGTGAGCACGCAATTAATGTAGGAAATGGTTAGAAACATGGGCTAGGAAGCAGGTGAACGCCTTTTGATTTCCAAGAGAGCTTTCTTTCATTTGTGCTACATATCTACCTGGAAGTCTTCATCTCTCCTCTCTAAAGCACATATGTGCACATAGCAGCTCTGTATCATTTCAGTACTATCAGATTTCTAGCCGTATATAATAGGAATGCTAGTAGGCAATTTGTTAACAAAGATTCAAAATAACCAAGTCCAAGAGATTTTCCTCAAAGCAATTTACCATTTCATCCACCCATCAAACATATTCCCGAGCGGTATAAGTCCTGTGAAGCCTAGAAAAATGAACATGAGCAAGAGGAAATTCCTGCTCTCATGTGTTCCACAGTCTCCTGGGGCAAAGTAGTCAGTGTCCAGATGGAGCTATGAAGAAGCACTGTCGGAGTCTAGAGAGGGAAGCCGCTGCCTTGGTACTCAGCGAGGAGAGTGGGGATCAGGAACTGTGGTAGGCTTCACAGACGAGGTGACAATCGAGTTGGGAGCTGGATGCCAACAAGTGAGTAGAAAAAAGTGTGTCAGGAAGAGGAGGTGGGAGCTACTCCAGCTGCAGAGAGCACCTTGTGCAGAGGGACAAAATCCTGGTGATCCACATTCAGAAATAAGTGACGTCAGCGAGTATAAAAGGCCCCAAAAATCTGTCCACATCATCCTAATACACAGACCTTATTTAAAATAAAAGCATTTTCTGCCAAATGAGTTATACATCCCAGAAGAGATCATCTTATTGCTAAAATATATGTTCTCTCCTTAGTTCTTCCAAAATGATTTGATGGTTATTTTTCTGAAGTATATTTCTGATTTCTGTTGAAAAACAAGTGCCCTCAGAAAGTTCCTTTGAGCCCAGGAGCTAAACCAGGCAGCACAGAGTCAAAACTGCTTAGTTAGCTCATCCCAAGAGCAACCTCTCTGTAATCTCTGAACCACACCAACAAATGGAGTGATTTTTGCCTCCCAAAGCCAGCAAAAAGATAATTTAGGGCTCCTAAACTAAAGATGAATGGGCACCGAGCTCACTCTATCCTGTTTCGTTTGTTCCTCCAGATACTCTCTGAAGATGATGGAAAGTGGATGCAGCCCAAGGCCTCTTTCATAAGAACACAAGTGGAGGAGGAAATTTTGTTCACAGCTTTGCAGGGAGACTGGCCAAATGCAGTGGCCAGAGGTCAGACAATACCTTTTCTTTCTAGTGCAGAAAGGAGGTGAGACTAAGACTTTGACCCAGAAACACACACACATATGCAAACACATACACTCTTCATGTCAAATTAGACTTCCAACTCTTGAGATGGAATTATAATCTTGCTGAAATTACAGAGACAAAGCTAAGGTCTCATTACACTGTCCTGTATCTGACAAGAACGTGTGATCCCTTGGGAATTAACTATTTAAACAGCCTTTGCATGTTCAGAATTTATGATCTGAGGCAACATGGCCTGTTGGGCTAGGACAGTTGTTTGTTTCCCTTTTGTCCCAGGGCCTAGGTGGGGCTGAGGACCTGGAATTGCCAGCTGCCATGGACAGCCAGCCCTTCCTATGGTTGGTTACTCGAGCCAGTACGGTCTCCGTGATTGCTTTAAATGCATTAAAGAGAACCAGGCTGTGTCAGTGTGAGCTTGAATAAATTGCTTCTCTTTCCTAGACCTAGTTTTCTCATCTGCTAAAAGGAGTAGGGGTGGAGGGGGGGACTAAGAAAGCTCTGAGAGTCTCAAAATTTTCTGATTTAATTGACCTGAAAAGGAGACTCTTTCTACCATTTTGGTTTGGAGGTATTTTGTGGGGGTCAGAGGGATTGAGATCCCTTAAGTTCATTAATGGGGAACCAAAGTGATTATGAGGGTGAAGGGCTTAGTCTAGCAGCAAAGACTGCTACGGAGAGACCACAGCCTGTTTCCCAGAACCAGAGGCCTCACAAATTTTAAACTTGTATTATGGATGCATGCTACAGAGGAAAGAACACAGGAAGAACACAAGTCCTAGTTGAGAGTCTAGCCACAAACTAACTCACTGAGATTGTGACCAGGGCACACCCCCATCTTAGGAACTCAGATGACTTATGTGTGAAATGAATGTGGTGGACAACTCTAAGGAGACACCTATGGTCCATGCCTCCCATTATATCCTCCCCTCAAGTGTGGGCAGGACCTGGTACTTGTTTCTAACTAACAGAATATGGCAAAGGTGGTAGTATGTCACTGTAAGATTATACTGCATAAAACTGTAACACTCATCTTACCAGCAGACTCTCTACTGACTATCTCCCTTGCTGGCTTTGATACAGCAAGCTGCCATATACAGAGGTCTACATGGCAAGGGACTGAGGGTGACCTCTGGCTGACAGCCCACAGGAGCTGAAGCCCTCCCTCAGCCCAAGAACCTTCAGGAACTGAATCCTGCCAAGAACCACATGAGCTTGGAAGTGGGTCCTTCCCCAGTCAAGCTTTAGATGAGACCCCAGCCCTGGCTGACACCTGGATTAGAGCCTTGTGAGAAACTCTGAGACAGGGGACCCAGCTAAGTTATACCTAGACTCCAGACCCACAGAAACTGTGATATAATTAATGTGTGTTGTTTGAAGCCACTGAGTTTGTGGTCATTTGTAATACAACTATGCAATGAAGCAGTTGAAGTTTCTATATCTGACATCCTGTGAGTATGATAATTATATATTTATGCTATCAGCATTACAGGCATAAATAAAACTACTCTATTATGCCACAGACAAACACATTGTAAGCTGCTGTCACTGTGCTGGGCTGAGAATAATTTATCTTTCTAGAACTCCTAGGGTACCTCTTCTATATTTAGGTTCTCATTTAATCAGGCCTCAGTTCCAGGCTTCTTCCTGCTGATTGCAAATGCCATACTCACGTGCACAGGTCCACATTCACACACACAGCTCCTGCATTACACTGAACTTAATCAGAGATCAACCTGAAATAAAATGACTCTAGCAGAAAAGAGGACTCTTCTGAATCAGATTCTGAGAACATGGAGCAAGGGGCTTTGGTATTATTATATGTTAGTGTTCTCTGAGAGAAAGCACCAAGCAGCAGAATCTGCCAAAATGAATTAAGCCTGAGGAAGAATTAGACTAGCAGGGGAACCCCATTTTTGCAATAAAAAAAATGTGGCCACTGTATTTTGATAACATCTAAAAATATTTGGCTTCATTTTATGTACAGATTTGCTCAGAGTATCAAAGAATCTTAGGTAACATATTTTGCTCTTTTCTAAGCCTACTTTTCTGGAATTCTTTTTATTATTTTTTTAATTAAGGTATTATTGATATACATGAAGATTTTACATGAAAAAACAATGTGGTTACTACATTTACCCATATTCTCAAGTCCCCACCCATACCCCAATGCAGTCACTGTCCATCAGTGTAGTAAGATGCCATGGATTCACTATTTGCCTTCTCTGTGCTACACTGTTTTCCCCGTGATCCCTCACACCATGTGAACTAAACATAATACCCCTCAATCTCCTTCTCCCACCCTTCCCACCTGCCCTCCCACACCCCCCTCCCCTTTGGTAACCACTAGTTCCTTCTTGGAGTCTCTGAGTCTGCTGCTATTTTGCTCCTTCAATTTTGCTTCGTTGTTATACTCCACAAATGAGGGAAATCATTTGGCACTTGCCTTTCTCCACCTGGCTTATTTCACTGAGCATAATATCCTCCAGCTCCATCCATGTTGTTGCAAATGGTAGGATTTGTTTCTTTCTTACGGCTGAATAGTATTCCATTGTGTATATATGTACCACCTCTTCTTTATCCATTCATCTACTGATGGACACTTAGGTTGCTTCCATATCTTGGCTATTGTAAAAAGTGCTGCAATAAACATAGGGATGCGTATGTCTTTTTGAATCTGAGAAGTTGTACTCTTTGGATAAATCCCAAGGAGTGGGATTCCAGGGTCAAATGGTATTTCTATTTTGAGTTTTTTGAGGAACCTCCATATTGCTTTCCACAATGGTTGAACTAGCTTACATTCCCACCAGCAGTGTAGGAGGTTTCCCCTTTGTCCGCATCCTTGCCAGCATTTGTTGTTCTTAGTCTTTTAGATGCTGGCCATCCTTACTGGTGTGAGCTAATATCTCATTGTGGTTTTAATTTGCATTTCCCTGATGATTAGTGATGTGTGAAGCATCTTTTCATGTGCCTGTTGGCCATCTGAATTTCTTCTTTGGAGAACTGTCTCTTCATATCCTCTGCCCATTTTTTAATCAGGTTATTTGCTTTTTGGGTGTTGAGGTGTGCAAGTTCCTTATATATTTTGGATGTTAACCCCTTGTCGGACATGTCATTTACAAATATGTTCTCCCATACTGTAGGATGCGTTTTTGTTCTGTTGATGGTGTCCTTTGCTGTACAGAAACTTTTTAGTTTGATGTAGTCCCATGAGTTCATTTTTGCTTTTGTTTTCCTGGCTTGAGGAGATGTGTTCAAGAAGAAGTTGCTCATGTTTATGTTCAGGAGATTTTTGCCTATGTTTTTTTCTAAGAGTTTTCTGGTTTCATGACTTACATTCAGGTCCTTGATCCACTTTGAGTTTACTTTTGTGTATGGGGTTAAACAATAATCCAGTTTCATTCTCTTACATGTAGCTGTCCAGTTTTGCCAACACCAGCTGTTGAAGAGGCTGTCATTTCCCCATTGTATGTCCATGGCTCCTTTATCATATATTAATTGACCATTTATAGTTGGGTTTATATCAGGGCTCTCTAGTCTGTTCCATTGATCTATGGGTCTGTTCTTGTGCCAATACCAAATTGTCTTGAGTACTGTGGCTTTGTAGTAGAGCTTGAAGTTGGGGAGCATAATCCCCCAGCTTTATTCTTCCTTCTCAGGATTTCTTTGGCTATTCAGGGTCTTTTTTGGTTCTATATGAATTTTAGAACGATTTTCTCTAGTTCGCTGAAGAATACTGTTGGTATCTTGATAGGAATTGCATTGAATCTGTAGATTGCTTGAGGCAGGATGGCCATTTTGACAATATTAATTCTTCCTATCCATGAGCACAGAATGTGTTTCCATTTATTGATATCTTCTTTAATTTCTCTCATGAGTGTCTTGTAGTTTTCAGAGTATAGGTCTTTCACTTACTTGGTTAGGTTTATTCCTAGGTATTTTATTCTTTTTGATGCAACTGTGAATGGAATTGTTTTCCTGATTTCTCTCTCTGCTAGTTCATTGTTAGTGTATAGGAATGCCACAAATTTCTGCATATTAATTTTGTATCCTGCAACTTTGCTGAATTCAGATATTAGATCTAGTAGTTTTGGAGTGGATTCTTTAGACTTTTCTGGAATTCTTTCATCCTCTACAAATAAAATTGACATTGTGGACTGCCTCGTTTGGACATGAAAGGGATGGGATCAAAGTTTGACTAGTGTTTGAGGTGGTGGTTATTGGAAGGTTCCAAAGTGGCACTGGAGAATTATGGCCAACACACATCCCTATGTATGAAGACAGGCAAGTCTTTGCTTCTTGCACAAGGGCCATCTAGGCCAGTGGGGGAACTAGATGCCTTCTGTCCCCAGAGAGTCTCATAGGAGCTGATACTGCAGCAGACCGAAGAGCAAGACGCCAACAGGCGCTAATGAGGTGAAATGTTCTGAGATCAGTGCAAGCCTGGGTGGCCAGGAAGCAGTGCTCAGTAAATGTTTTTGAATAAGTGAATGGAGCATTAATTCCTGCCCTTAGAGGCCTGGCAGTGATATTCCAGGGGTTGCCCCCCAGCACTTCTGCTTCAAAGGATGAATAAGATCCACCACTGCCTTTCAAGGACCTTATGGATGAGACAGGCAGACAAGACTCATATAGTATAACACGTAATGTAAGACTGAAGTATAACACGATAAATAGAAGGGGGCAGGCAGTTCGTTGAGCCTGGGAGAATTTGGAGACATTTCAGGAGACAGGAATTTCTGCAAAATGCTGAATTGGGCAAGGGAGATTTGTGGACTTTTTTTGATGAATTAATTTAAGCTTTAAAAGTCTCCTGCTGTGTGTGGCCCAACAGGAGGCCTTTCGAATTCCAAGTTTAAAGTAAAGTGAGGTGTCCTCCTTCAGGAGGTGCCCCCTGCCTGGTCTCAGCCCCTGCACGCTCCCGGGGAGCGGCCTCTGCTCGCCCAGGGCCCTGACTGGCTGCAGCGGCTGGCCAAGCAGGGAAAGTCTGGGGTCTGGACTCTGCCGGGGACAGGTCCTGGCTCCGCGCCGCCCACGAGGGCCGGGCCCCAGGGCCACAGACGGGCGGCAGCGCAGGCCTGGACCGGCCATTGTGGCGTGCGCCGCCTTTGTGCGCCCTGGGCCCTTGCGCCCCGCCGAGCGGCCGCCTTCTGCAAAGATCATGCCCGCTGCGGCGCCGTACCTGGCCCTTTGTCACCAGCTGCCAAAGAATTCAGAAAATCAAATTTATTTCCCGATTACAGCCGGAGCGCCCCTTTGTGCAGCGAGGTCTCTTTAACTGTTGAAATTCCAGCAGACATTGTGAAGGCCTTTATGGCGCAAAAGAAAAGCCGGCCGCTTCGGCCCTCGCCCCCGCCCAGCTTCCCTGACTTCCAAGTCCCTGTGGGAACTCGCGAAGGACGTTCTTCTCTCAATAAAAAACGCTAACGAGCCCCAAGACATTGCGTTCTCAAGTGTCTTGCCTGTTAAAGGGGATAAATCAATAGGCATCTTGAATTCGGGGGGTGTGTTTCCCGTTTCTTTTTCCCTCGGGAATGAGTCGTTGAATGATAACTCAATTTCCTACTAGCCCAGCACTGTCCTCAACTTACCAGGCAAGTCCAATTTCATCCTCTTTTGAGTTTTCAGCGCTAGCAGCTCCTACCCAGTGCCAAAGTCTTGCCAAAGGTGCAGGCTGATCGCCTCTGTGAAGCCAGATTCTCAGGTCTTGTGAAGATGAAAAAGATGTTACCTTTGTGACCCTTGAGTACGTTGATATCTTCTGAAATGAATACAAAGCATTGTTTTTCCCTGCCAAGTTTTGATTTTTTTGTTTTGTTTTTGGTGATTATGTGGGAAAATAAGTGACCTTTTAAATTTTTTTTAAAGAAAACTGATGAAAGAAAAAAGGCAGTCTAGAGCAGGCACATGCTTATAACATTTATCATCTACTTTTTGTCCACTCATCAAGTAATGCTTAGAAGAGATGGATGTGCACATGTCTACCGACACATCGACATCACTCCAGTGACACTTGCCCATGAAAACAGTTATCATTCATACTCTCATTATAAAATATATACTCTCATTATAAAATAATATATAGCACTATAATTTGAATTATACAGTCATGAAGCAAAGAAATCCATAGTAGGAGAATTTGGTCCAGTGGTTGTAAATTACACATCATAAAGCTTCAGCAAACACTAAAAAAAAAAGATATATGGTGTTTGGGCAGGAGTCTTTTTATTTCCTTTACCTCTTTTTTTATCATGAGAATTTGGAGATGCCACTCAGCTTTCCTGTGACTAAAGAAAGCAAATATAAATCAATGCCACATTTGCTAACAAACCGCTTTCCTCTCTTTATACACATCTGTGTGGCTCCTCTCACACACACACACACACACCCTGCACAAGCACTTGGCCCACTCAGCTTCCCCATAATTTCACAAAAGAGTAACTCTAATGTTTTCTGCTTTGTAGGGAGCCGGTGGGCACAGCAGTAAATTGGATACCTCCACCAGAGAAGGCCTGAGAGGCGTAATCAAGTAAGGGAGCCACTTGAGCTGAGCTCCCAGCAGGAGCAGGAGGGAGGCCTGGAGAGGTTACAGGTACTTTTTATCCAGCCTCGCAGGAGAGCACCAACTTCCTGCTGCTAGAAATTTGTCTGCAAATTTTTTTCCTCATTCAGACAGAGAGCTGGGGTCCAGGAGACACTGGCTTGATATGATAACTTGATTATGGCTGGGACAGATGACACGGGAGCACCATGTCAGCTCAAAGGAATCTGTGCTCTCCTCTTTAACCTCTCCTCGGGAGCCTACTAATTATATCTATTAATGTATCGGCCCCCTGGCCTCACGCGAATACGTTGTCTGCGTAAATGTATGTCAGTCATTCACCGGGGCCTTTGTGGAATTTCCACCACATTTTCATTTCTCTAATAAAAAAAGTTTATTTTTTATTGTTGGGTCCTTCTGACAATGAATGCCTCACAGCCTGCCTCCTCCTGCCTGAATCACTTTGAAGGGAGAAGTCAAGTTCATCTGCCAAAGTGTTCAGAGAATCGTTTAACTGGACCCTGGGCAGCTGGAACATGTCCAGGGGAGGGACACGTCAAGGAGGAGTGGTCTGGAAACAATGTTCAGGGCAGCATGGATGGGAAAGCTAGGAATTCACCTGGAGAAAACACAGAGAGAACGTGAGGTGGGAAGAAGTGCTAAAGGGCAGCAGGATGAGCATTTCAGAGGCCCTAAGAGAATCTGAGAGAGGTGGGAGTTCTCCAAAGGCCAGCACAGTGCCTGGATGAGAAGCGGGCCACCGGCTGGTTCCCCAGGCCGATGCGAGGGAAGCTGCCATGTAACCACAGCTGCAGGCATCACAACTTCCCTTGTGGTCCTGAGCTGGCAGACAGCCGCCCACTGAAAGGCTAAGAAACTTTAGCTCCAATATTGTGGGGGTTTTACATTGAGGGGTAATTGGACAAACAGTACAATGTACAGATTTTGAAGTGTATAGTTCAATGAATTTTGACAAATGTAACCTCCGTAGCCACCACCTCAGTCAAGATATAAAACATTTCTGTTATCCTGAAGAGTTCCCTTGTGCCCTCACCAGTCAAGCCACACCCACTCCATTCCCAGGCAACCACTGTTCTGATTTCTATCACTCTAGATTAATTTTGTCTGTTTTTGAGCTCCATTTAAATAAAACCATTCAGTGTGTACTCTTGTGTGTCTGGTTTCTTTCACTTAGCATGCTTTTAAGATTCATCCATGGAGTTTGTTCCTTTTTCTTGCTGAGTAGTATTTCCTAGCAAGGACATGAGTCCATTCTTCTGCTGACGGGCATTTGGGTTGTTTCCAGTTTGAGGCTATTATGAGTACAGCTGCTATGAACAGCCTTGTACAATTTTTCATTGCTGGGTTATAGGATAGACATATATTCTAAATGCCATTTCAAAGAAGACCACAAAGTTGGAAAAGCCTGAGATCACAAAAGGTGTGGTCTTTAGTCAAGACAGAGGAGAGCTTCTGGACCTGACAGTTTCTGGCTGTCTGCATCCTCCAGACACAGCAGAAGTTGCATCCCCATTCCTCCCACCCGTGGGCAGGAAGCGGACACCAGGACTGGTCTAAGGCAGCCCAGGGTGCTTCATGGGCAAGAATATCTACCTCAGCCAAATGCATGTTGGCCATCATTCAAGTCTACTCAAAATGTTTGAATTTACATTTACTGAGCTCCTACTATGTGCACCCTGTGTGTACATTAGGGTCTATGGGAAGAGAGAGATGAATTTGAATTTGATAAGCCTGTCTTGCAAGTGCTTGCCATCTGAAAGTAATAGATTATGAAACCATAACCCAGTGTCAACAAACACTGCTGGTCAGCTGCCATGCTGGTATGCTGGGAAATGTTCAAACAACCTGCAGAGAGAAGGCTGAGCCTGCCCCAGTGAGCCCTGGGGAAAGAGTCCCCCACCCTGGGAGAAAGAGAAGAGTACATCAGGCCAAGGAACAGGTGGGATTTAGACATGGAACAGGTATTGAAGGCATGGATCTGCCGTATTCCCTTGGGACATGGAATCTATATGTGGGGTGTCACCACGTGTACTCGTCACCTCCATCTTCAGGTGCCCCTGAGGATAACACTGGCACTAGGGCTTTGAAGGTCACATCAAAGCCATCAATACACAGAATTCTGGTTGCTGGAGGGCCCTTCAGAGTTCATGGTTTACCCCAAGGACAGATGGGGAAACTGAGGCCTATGCTAAGAGAAGTTACTTTCTCAATGTCACAAGGCAAAAATGTTTCCACCTCAGGACAATCATAATTCTACTGTATCAGTCTGCCATTTATTATAAACTTCTTACTATATGATAGAGACTTATTTATACTGCTTGGTGTTGGAGGGATAAGATTAGCACATTTTCTGTAGTCTCAGCAGGTTAATTAATCAGACTTTGCCTATGTGTGGCTGTTACATTGGAAGAAACATGTTTTAATCCAGGAATTATCTAAACTGTGTGATAGAAACAGTAGACCATGTTATGACAGGGCCCATGTGGTTTTGAACCATTTGCCTCCTATATCAGGTTGTTTATTTTTCTAGTTGTTAGGCTTTTGGTTTATTTCCATGTCATTTTTCCACACCAGTTTGACAACTGGGAAATCATAGACTACTGTATAAACTACTTTACATCTTGCTTTTTTGCTTTCTTCTATGGAGTAAAACTTCCTTACTTTGACCAAATCACTCTGGTCTTTAAAAACATTGACATGTATTGTATTACAACAAGGGAAAAAATTGTTTGAATATGTTGAAGTTCCATACTGTCTTCCATTATGATCAATGATTTAAAAGGAAAAAAAGACATGAATTTAGATTTATGCAAATCCAGTGGGAATTCATTCAAAATAAATTTGCAAATCAGACGAAATAAAGACAACAATGTTCATGAATCCCACTCTGTGGTTTTTCAATAATACTAAAAATTATGCAGTACTTTATACCTGCACTCCTCTTTAAATTTTTCAAAACATCTTTATATCCATTCTTTTACTGGCACTCCTGACAAAATGGGCAAAGCATGTATTATCTCCATTTTGCAGATTAAGTATAACAGAGGCCTGGAATAAGCAATTTATCCATGTTTACATAAGTAGTATGTCCACATGGCCTCCACCACACCATTCTTTGCTCACAGAGCAGTGCAGTGCCGTGCAAAAATGCCACCAGCACCCGAAGAACACACAGGAATGGCATCCTTAACAGAGTAGTTCTTTCGAGCTAATTGTGAGATCTGTGATCACAGAGACTTTTTTTTTTTTTAACACACACTCATTTCCATATGACTTCTACCAGAAACAGGACTGGCTACATAATTTTTGGGATCACAGCAGAATGAAAGTATGGAGCCCCTTGTTTAAAAGGCGGGAATAAGTGTCATTAAAGGTCCTAAAATATAAAACCTTTTCCTTTCTTCTATGGTCTCTATCTCTTGACTTGTCATGTGGTTTTTATTTGCTATTTAATGTCATTCTAAGGAGAAATTAATTTTTTTAATTATTAGCATGAGTTTTACCATTCATCTTTCAGTTGTATGATGCCAGCTTTAAATGAAAATATAAGAGTATTTAACTCCTATGCAGAATCACCGAAATGATGAATTTTTATTTTGCAGCCCGTATATATGCATATGGTTTTTGGTCTTACCAGAACATCGGAGCTTCTCAAAACTAACCCAACTGTTATTATTTTACTTGGAAACACACACACATTCCCCCGGTGCTCTCTGTCCCTTTGCTTACCAATGAGGCTCCTCAGAGGACCTGCAGCACCCTTTCTCTCCCTCTCCTTCTGTCTTCATTTTCAGGGTAAAGGATTGGCTAATATGGGGAAGTTACCTGAGTAAGAAAGATAAGATGGGGTTCATTGGGCAGTCATGTTTCTTAGGACACCATTTTCTTCTTTCTGGAGCCTTACATACTAGTCTGAACCGAAAGCATGGCCTCTTAGGGCCGTCAGCACCTCACTTACTAGGCTGCAGTGCAGCACATTTACCATGCTTTGACTTCCACTGAACTCCCGTGCCCTGGGGGCCCGCTGGAATCTGTGCTCCTGAAGCACAGAGATCCTCTCTGCAAATGGGGACAGCAAGGAATTGCATGGACCCACATACTGTATGTCCTTTGCTCCACTGTCCCATTGAACTTCACCTACAAAACAGAAGTTCAACAATGAAATTATTAAGAATGTCAAGATGCTGACCGCAAAGCATCCAAGCAGGGCCCATTTGAGCACTGAGTCCTGTGTAACTACACAGGTCCCATGGCCAGGAAGCCACCTTCGTCAGAAATCAAAGTCAACATTGATCATTACAAGTCTAGAGGCTTTGAGGGTATAGATATGTCTCTCTGGCCTGAACCGGAGCCAAACTTCTAGACGGGGTCCAGGGTGGACCTCAACACCCTGCAGTGATAAGGGTCTGATAGGCACCACCCCGTAGGGAAGGTGAAATCTAGTCCTGCTCCAGTCCTCAACCCTGTGCCTGTAGCGGGGTGAGTGGCGGGTGGCCACAATCAGCCAGGCACCGCTGGAGTACAGTGAAAAGGGAAGTCCTGTCAAAGAAATGCTATCATGGCCAGAACTTAAGGGCAAAATCCAAAATGTCACCATTATCTACTGGTGCCCCTTTATCTCCAAAAATAATGTTTTCAAGAAACTCCTCACTCATGACATCTGTCTGGCACACACACATAAATGATATACCATCCCTGGAACAACTGTGGTAGGGTGGTGAAAGTCAGGGGGATCTAAGTTCTGGTCACAGCTCTGATTGCGTCTTTATGTGTGACTCTGGGCAGGTCACCTAACTTCAGGGCGCAGTCAGTTCTCTTAGCCATGCAGTGAGATTAATGATCCTAATCCAGAGGCAGGGTGCTCCTGAGAAGTAGCCTACAGAAAGAATGGATGTGAAGCAGGCCACGAGCTGAGAATCACTGCACACGCGCAGATGTGGGTTGCCCTGGCACGTTGGTATCCTGTGTGCGAATGGTGAATATCACATGCAGATTCCATCGGGAAATTTCACTCTGGGGCAGAGTGATTTACAAAGCCTGCTCAGAAGTGGAGTCAATTAAGGTCAGCTTTCTATGTTGCTAAACAACAGGGGATTCTGGGTTCAGTAACGTTGAAAGGCAGGCCCAACACACCCCTTGAAACCGGGCTTTTGAGAGGGTTCAAAGGAATGCGAAACAAAAGCCTCTCTTTGTGATGTTTTCACTCTTCCCTCATTGTCCTCTTTCACCCTCCAAGGGCCTTCATGTAAAGAATGGGGCTGCTAATGTGGCGAGTGGGAGTTTAAAATTGTCCTGGGCCAACAATGTTGGCACATTCTGCCGGGCCTCATTACAGAATCATCTGAAATGCTTGAGAAGTGTTTCCCACTCATTAGCATAAATAGCAGAAAAACTCTTTCACAAACAAAGCAGGTTCCATCTGCCCCCAGTATGTCCTCACCTTGACTTCAAATGGCCAGTCCCTCCCCCAGCACAATACCGGGGGCACTGGCCTCCAAGGCCCGGAGCACCCCACTTCAGAACGGCATTCAGTGAAATATCAACACGGTAACCGCATGTTATTCATTGGCCAGCCCCCTCCTTTTAATGGAGTCCCTTCCCCATTGTGGCCACTTGATTCTTTCACAGACCTAAAGGGAGAGGCCTCCTTTCCAAGCTGTTGGGATCCTTAGCGACCCACACCTTGTGAGTGGGTTTGGGTTGACCAGGCTAATTAGGTTTGTTCTGCCTTTTTGGCCCAGGCGTATTTTGTCAGGTATTCTGCTCTGGGATTAAAGAGTCATTAATCACCCCAGCCGAGGCCGACAAGGTGGCTTTCACAATGAAGTCCACTTCCCTGGTGTTACGGGGAGCCAAGGCCGGGTCTGCTCTGCGTTACGCTGCAGAAGAATGCAGCGGCTTCTCCTCCCCAGTCAACCTCAGAGGACATCTTCCACTTTGGGCCCATTCTGTAGGAAGCTGGTGGCAGGGGGCAGAGATAGCATCTGTCTTGCAGGCAAACTGCTAACAGCAGCTGGGTGGAGCCAGTTCTGGGAAGGGCATTTCATAGAACAAGATTATAACATGACAGAGTTGGGATGGGAGTGGGGGACCTTAGTCACCATCCACACAGCCCCACATTTTACTGAAGAAAGTTCTGAGGCTCCGAACGGGGGACAGCCCTGCCTAAGGATACACAGCAAGACGCAGCAAGAGCCCAGATGAGAGCAGGGCATCTTACGGCTCCCACAGCTGACTCCAAATCTGAGCTCGGTATAACTGTTTCCAACAGAATTGATGCGGGTGTTGGCAAGTGAGGGTGTCCTGAGTTCCTAGAAGGACAAAGAAGAGACATGTTTTCATTACCAAGCACTACAAAAGGCTAGGCATTGACCTAGGTATTTTGCATACAAATAGTTTAATTTAATTTAAATGTCATTTTAATGGGAGGACTTGTGAAAGTGCTCACCAACTATCAGTTCTAACTCAGAACAGCAGTTCTCTTAGGTGGGTACTATCAATGCTACTTTTTATGGACAAAGAAATCAAGACCCAGAGAGGTTAAGTAACTCATTCACAGCCTCTGTTCTTTCCCCCATGCCAGGCTGCCTTTTGAAAAGATGAGAGGACTTTCCTAGATCCAAGTGTTCTTGTGAATTTTCATTATGATTTGTGGAAACCATAAATTGAAAGGTCAGTCACTGAAACATCAGGTTATCAGAATTTTTTGTTTCCCATTTCTGTCTTAGATCTGTGATAACCTTTATTCTACTGGCGTTTTCTTCTGCTCCTTTCTTCTTGTATCCTTTCATTAACAAACAATAATTGAGCACCTATGATGTCGAGTGCTAGAGACAATGAGATGAAAAACACACGGTGCATGCCCCGTTTCTCATGAAGTCCTCACAAACAAGAGAGTGAACCAAAAACGAGGGGGACACGGCATGCAGGAAACCAAGCCCCAGCTGGGAAGCCCAGTGAAGGGAGCCCCAGACGCCGCCTTGGGGACAGGGGCAGGGGGACGGGGCAGACTGCAGGAGGTGTGCCTGGGAAGCCAGCTGGACACCAGGTCACAGAGGCTGCCAGCCCCA
This sequence comes from Smutsia gigantea, assembly GCA_032199065.1. Lineage (NCBI taxonomy): Eukaryota > Metazoa > Chordata > Mammalia > Pholidota > Manidae > Smutsia > Smutsia gigantea. The sequence continues at coordinate 123,405 of JAVSCE010021269.1, read as the reverse complement.
CCGCTGCAGGGCAGAGCTGGTGAGTCGCTTCTGCACAAAGATGAATGTGATAGAAGACCTGACCATCCAAATAACTGTGGAGGGCATTTAAATCTTTGGCAGAGTGTGAACTTTAATTACTGCTTAATACAAAGAAAACAAAACAAATGAAGAAATAAGACAGTTACTAACTTCAGGAAAGGAAAAGTAGTCAGTTTGCTGAAGGGCTCCATTATAAATATAATTGAGAATTGCATAATGTAAACACAGAATTTTGAATAAACCACATTAGCATATACCAACACTGGAAGGATGTGGAAGGGAAAAGGAATGTGCATATAAGGGGAGGCCAGGGCAGGGGACAAAAGATCTGAACTCATCTTTCACAGTGGGAATTGGAGAGTTATTAGGGCGCTTAAAACTGAAAAATCAGAATGGAAGCACAGGCATGTCAGAGACAACCTCTGTAGAATGATCTGACTCCTCCCAAATTATAAGTGCCAAAATTACAAGTGCCTATGTAACTTTGATAAATATAAAAACTAAAATTAAAAAGCCATTGACTAATTTAATTTTAAAAATAAGACACTGTGCTTACCATCAAAGGGTTCACATCGTCATGGGGAGACTGCCAGGTAGAGAAGTATACCTGGAAATATACCTGGGATGTGCGGACCCCTCTGGGCTGTCGAGCAGGCAGTTCTAGGGTGAGAGGATTGGGTAGACATGCATGTCAGAGGGTGGGCCTGTGTCCTAAGTGGATGCAGCTGGGAAAGGGACGCCCACCCCCTCCCCCCAACCGGAAGAAACCTTCCATGACCAATGAAAGTTTGGAAGCAAGAGGAGAAGGTAGGACATTGGAGAAATGATCCTCAGGCTGTCTGGTGAGGTGGACTGGACGGGGCAGGGAGCCTGTGCCAGACCCAGTTTGAACCCCAGCCTCTGTACTTCTAGGTCACAAGGCTTTAGACAATCTATTTAACCTCATGGAGCCTCACTTTCTATATCTATAAAAATGAAAAATAATATCTCCCACACAGGATTGTTTAGGGTTGATTCAGACACATTTATAAAGCCTCTACTAAATATTTAATACATATCAAGCACTAAATAAAAGCTAATCCTCAAATATATTATCAGCAAAACCCACAAGGCCAAGATTTTTTTCTTGATTCTTGAAAGTGTAGGAAACCCATGCAGGTCTATTCAAATTAAAATCTACAGAATGACTCAAATGAACACTTGTACCCGTTTATCAGCCCTACTGTGCGTTTAACTTCTGAAAGAAATTACCTGGATTTGGCTTTCAATTTGGAAAGATGCATTCAACTCACGCATTAAAACCATTGTCCTTCCATGCACTTTTTTTTTCTCATTTCAAGTATTTTCTTATTTGAGGACCCAGAAAACTACACAGGCAATCTGCCCATTTTTTCCCTTTTTTCCCCAGGTCCTCATCCCACAGATGTCTGTCTCTCTCTATCTAAACTTGTCTTTCTCTGTGTCTGTCCCCCATTAGGCCCAGAGACCCTCCTCTTGTTCCCTTCTCTCCCTCTCTCTGTGCTGCCATGCCATCTGCCTGTGCTCAAGGATAGGGGCTTGCCATCCCCAGCTTTGCCCCTCCTGTCATCACCATGTGCACACAGCCCACATCAGTGTTGGTCCCAAAGATTTGAGGCTGTTTTTTTAAAAAATATTTAATATTTCCATAATTTTCCAAACAAAAATTTGACTTAGCCTTAGGAGAAATAAAATCAGGGGGTAGCCTGCCAGACTCTCAGGGGGTGGGAGTGGGTTCCCAAGAGGGAAGGTTTCTTGAAAAATCCAATATAAATGATATTCATTTGTGGTATTTTGGAGGGGAAGGAGGAGTAGAGGGAAGGAAAAAATCTGTCTGAACAAGAGAGGTATAATTCAAAAGCTGCCACACAGTGAGTAGGAACCTCCAAGGAGGATAGATGATCACTCTTTACAGGTTTGACAAGAAGGCTGATGGGAGAATCATGATCAGACTTGCACCTGCTCTTCAAGGAGCAGGAAGGACACTGCCAGCTTCACAGAGCTCCATTCTAGCAGAGTGGCAAGGGCTTAGAGGCGCCAGAGAAATCACCCTCCACCAAACCTTTATCTATATAATCACTAAGCTAGGAGGAGACAATTAGCAGCATATTTTATAACCATAGCTAACATCATTATTAAAATTTTAGCGAATGTTTACTGAGGATCTGCCACATGTCGGACACCATGCTAAGTATTTTGCATATAATCCGTATTTAATTCTCGTAACACTCCATGAAGGAGTCTCTGTTATGATTTTCCCTAATTTAGAGAAGAGAAAAATGGGGCTTAGGGAAGTGATGACTTGCCCAGGTAAAACCAGGACTTTGGCAAGTGCAGATTTCCTCAGATTGCAGAGCCCCTGTATTATGGCAGGATCATTTTTTAAAGTATTAATTTTTATATGTTTTTCCTGAACTTTCACAATCCCTCCAAGCAGACAGACAGTCCTGCCTCAGGGTGTTTTATATGGCAGTAAGCAAAAAAATGCCTGAAAATCAAGTCTTCTGCTGTCTTTTGTAGAAGCTAAAGTGCAGAGAGATGCTGGGGTCTAGAGAGACCATTTAAAGTAGCCCAGGAGACAGGAGCGGTGAGAAATGTCTCCCAGCCTTGGAAAGAGGTTCCTGGAGTCCTGTGCAAGTCTCTGCCCGGCAGGGAAGTGGCAGAGGCCCCTGGGGATGGCTCCAGGGTGCGCAAGGAAGGCCAATCCTGGAAGAGCTCGCAGTTCTATGCCTCCTGGGACCCTGTTGGGGAGAGCAGGGGACAGAGCCCCAGAAATGACTGGGATTGAGTTCCTCCACCTGAAAGGATGTGGACACAGAGAAGGATTTAAGATCATTTTAAACAAAATAAAGAAAGTAGTATTTCTTGTACAAATGAATTTATGTACTAAAAATCATGCCCACCACAGGAGGGGAGTAGGCAGTCCCTCCATCTTGAACTTTTATTTGCTGCCTTTGGTAGGAGTGTGGCCAGGTGGGCTCAGAGGATGGGCATAAAGAGTTGAAAATGCCAAGTTTCACCTTCATCTGTTGCACAGAGGAAAACCACTCTTCACAGCACAGAGAACCTTCCCCATCACCCCCGGCCCGGCAATTCACCCACTGAGCTCCCCGCCTGGTTCAGGAGGACCCAGCATGTCATGTACAAGGAATAGCGGAATCTATCGCTGAGCTGGAGGAAGTGCCTGCCCAGGGACTCAGCCAGGACCTCTCCCCAAAGCTGCTTCACCCCCTTCCCGCAAAGCTTAAATGTTCTTAAAGAAAATATCACTGTTTTTGGAGTGGGTTTTTCTGACCTTACCGTCCCCACAAGGTGCTCATTTATAAACTTCCAGTCTCCCTCTTACTTCCCCTTCCCGACACAATTTCTAATGACATGTTTATTTGTCATCTGTTTGTCTATCTCTGTCTTCTGGGTCAGAAGTTTCATGAGGAGAGGGTCTGTACTTTATCCTTTGCTGTATGCAAAGCACATACAGTTTTTGGAACATAGTAGGTGCTCAGTTAATACTTGCTGCATGAACCATTGAATGAACATGGAATAGTCATACTTGGCAAGATCTTCTGAACACCCAGCCCAATGCCCTGAGAGGCTAAGGTCCAGAGGGGCTGAACAACTTGCTTGAGATTCCAAACTTCACTGAAAAAAACTCAAGGACTCCAAGCAGACCTTTGAGTGACTTTCTTCTCCTTGACTCTAGAATCTTCAGTATCTAAATTTATCATGGATGGACCAAGACAAATCCTGGACCACTGTCCCTGCACACATCCTTGTCCTTCCTTCATGTTTTTAAGTTCACCCATCACAGCATTGTCTCCAGCTTCTCCTATCTATATTTTTGGCGTCCTCTGTCCCCTGCCGCATCTCAGTCTTCCTAACGCCTAAAAAGGAGGTTATTGCTTTCTTTCTTCTTGTAAAGAAATTTGTATTTTACTATGAGAATCAAAGGCTTTGAAACTTGTCCATGTTCAACCATATTTACTGAGTACCTATAAATATGGACACTGGTCTAGCCCAGGGGCTGCAGCAGTAAGCAATATAAGCCCTCATGGAGCATTCGTTCTGTTGCGGAAGAGAGATAATAAAGTTAAACCAGTGAATAGAGTAATTTCAGATAGTGACAAGTGCTATGAAGAAGATAAAACGTGGTAAGGGTTTGAAGACACTGGAGGTATGGGCGATTTTTTTCTTTTTAAGTATCGTTGTTAGACAATCTTATATTGCTTTCAAATGTACAACACAGTGCTTCAACAGTTCCCCATATTATTAAATCCTCACCCCCTCTAGTGCAGTTACTATCAACATAGAAAGTTGTTACAGAATCACTGATTATGTTCTCCATACTGTACTTCCGTCCCTGTGACCAACTTATATCGTGCCTCTTTATCCCCCTGTGGTGTGAGCTATTTTTGATCAGGTGTTAGAGAAGAGTTCTCTGAGAAAGGCATACTTAAGTGAAGGCTGAATGATGAGAAAAGGCCAGCCTACAGAGTTCTTGGGGAATGCATTGCAGGCAGAGAAAGTTACTGCTGTGACAGTTCTGAGGACCTGGCCAGTGGCTGGAGCACAGTGACCAAAGCTTGTGAGAAGCAGAGAGGTGGGCAAAGGGCAGATCACATAGAGTCTTGTAGGCCACAGAGGATGATTGACTTTTATCCTATGGGCATCAGGAAGCCACTGGAGGCTTTTAAGATGGGCAGTGATGTGACCTTTCACATTTCAAAGTGACAACACAGCTTGACTGCCAAGCAGAGCTGCAGCAGGGAGACAGGCTGTGGCTACTGCAGTAGTCTAGCCAGGGGCGGAGTGTTCCAGCGGAAACCATGGGAGGTGCCTGGGCTTAGGGATATGCTTTGGAGATAAAGCTGACGTGAATTGCTGATGGGGTGGATGTGGGCTGTGAGGGAAAGAGATGCATCAAATATGAGTCCTAATTTTTGGCTTGAGTTTAGGTGGATGGTGCTATATTTCCTAATGTGGAGAAGAGTGGGAAAGAAATTTGTAGGGGTAGGGGCAACCAAGGGTTGTTGGTTTTGGGTGCATTCAGTTCAAGAGATCAATTAGACAGTCCACTGGAGATGCCAGTAAGCAGCCAGATACACAACCCAGGGATATACAATGACTGAGGAATTTCTCAAGTCTCATGGGGAGACCTAGGGCAAGACTAGGGGTAGGGGTAGGGGTAGGGGAGGAGGGCCTCCTAGTTCTCAAGTCTCACCAACCAGACATTGGACAAGTAACACTCCTTAGTGGTTCTAGCCCAAGAACCTCTTTAGTTTAGTCTTCCATGAATCAGGAAACAATTGCAACCAGACTTTTTCTTTAATTAGTAAAAAGGTATGGTCTTTCTTAATCCTCCTGTTTACAAGTCTATCCTTCAGCTGTGAAGCCCCTGGGGCCTAAACTAGGAAATGCAGTGGACATGGCTGCTGCCTGGGTACAAGCCTGTCCCAGCCTCCCCCCACTGCACTGGGGAAGCTCTCTGGTGACATGAGGGAGCCACTGTGCCAGTCCTGGAAGCACCAGGAAGGCTTCTTGTTAGGTGTTGTCATGAAAATCCTTACTTTTACATCTACTTAGATTTGGGTCTTTTCTTTCTTCCGTATACTTAGATTTCCCATGGAGCTCACCCCGTCAAGCACAAAAACTCTTTTATTCTCACTACCCTCCCTATCCATTCATCCTGCCTCATGCTAGGCAATCAGTAAGGTGGTGAAGAAACAGACCTGTCTTGGTAGTGCCCATTTTCGTGCATCTAATAGTCTAGCATGGAGACAGGTACGTGAGTAACGTATCCTCACCAACTGTGACTAGTGCCCCTGTGAAGGGGAAGTGTGCCAGGAGAGACAGCCTTCAGGTCTGACCATCAGAGAAGGCACCTCTGAGGAGGGACGTTTGAACTAAGACCTGGAAGATGAGAGGCTCCAGGTGGGGGAGCTAGGACAGGGGAGCCTTCCAACAAGAGGGAACAACCAAAACTGTGACATGTGCTGCCATTTCCTTCCATCTCCATCTCCGAACAGAAGCTCCTGAACATTGCACACCCTTTTCTGTATGACTCAGTATTGTCTCTCCGGACCTGAATTACCTTAGGACCCAGGAGATGGAAGAGGTGCTTTGGCCCCTTCACTACACACCCCAGTGTCTGCACCAACACCAGCCTCCCAGACACCATCACTTGTGAGTCATTAACAAAGCTTTCAAGCACTGCTGGCCCTGCCCTCAAGCAGACAAACCCAAGGATGGTAGCATTCCTTCCCCTATGAGTTAGGCCAAGAAGGCTTACTTTTTTCTTCGCTTTTTTTGGAGGTACCTTTCCCTTTCCCTTTTTTGGGAAATGAGAATTATTCTGGTAAGGAGTACTCAAGGTTCCCTTCACTGTGTTTCAACTGCCCTCCTTGGTGCTGGATCCTGATCAGAGGAGCTGGCCTTAAGAAAGGACTGTCAACGCCAGGGATCCAGAGTCAGGCAAGCCATGCTTGCCTTGTTTAAAAGTCAGTCAAAGATTTCAACTTGCACTGGTAAGATGTCAACATGGTATAATGAAGACCTAGACAGACAGGCAGACCTGGGCTTGAATTTAGATTCAGTTCTGTGACTTTGGGTATGTTACTCAATCTCTGCAAGTCTCAGTTTACACATCCTTAAAATAAGGATAATAACTTCTTCCTTATAAGAATTAACCACAATCATCTGTTTAAAGCACCCAGCCTGACATCTAGCTAATACTCCGGAAATGCTGGGTCTCTTCTCAAGGCCTGGCTCTTCAATTGGCTAACTATATTTTTTGAGGCATTCAAATGCGGTTCTAGCCAGTGCACCTCAGGGAATACTGCAATGACAGGTGCCCTAAGTGGTGCTCCCTCAGCTGGAAATCCTTACTTAAATCAGCAGTAGCTGCAGCCTGCTCAGGTGTGTCAGAAGGGCAACCACCCAGCTCACCATTCCTCCTACCTGGTCCATCAAGCCAAGTAAAAAGTCAAGGGGAACTATAGGAGCAAAAATTATTTAGCCTGTATAGAATACTGAGAAACTCACAAAATGCTCTTATCCTCAGGGCAACATGACAGCTGGCACTATTACTGTCTCATTACAATGGGAACAGAGAAACTGAGATACAGAGAGGGGAAGTGATATATGCAAAGTCCCAGAAGTAAGTTGCAATGCCAAGTCTTTGACTAAAAATCCAGAGCTCCTGCCACACTGCCGCATCCTGACAAGGGCGATCTGTCCTTTGGTAGAAAAGCTCACCACCAGCAACCGTCCTCACTCCTCAATTGCCTTTCCTGCCTCATGCTGTCCCTTGTTTCTGTCCTGTTCTGCCAGCTTTCCTAGACCACAGACAGTTGGTGGCTCTCTGGTGGCAGGAGAATCCGGCTTTATTCTGGGGCTCTGACTTGCATTTCTCACCTCTGGCACTGTGCATTCACAGCTGATGACAGGTCACTTGTGAACCCTCTCACCAAAACTTGTGACCTTTCCTATCAGGCATATGTGGGAAGCATCAGTCTGACTTTGATCTGGGTTTGGTTCTGGCCAAGGCTGACAAAAGTAAATTAAGAACCACTCTACTTTATCTTCAGGAAAGGACCAGCCAGGAGAAATGGAAAATAGGACTCCATCCTCAAAAAGTCACGATGGGACTCCAACAAAGCCATAATGGTTGAATTAATTTCCTAAAATAGAAACAGACTGTTAGAGCTGGTGGAGATCTGCTTCAGTAACCTCATTCCACACAATGGGAGACTGGGAAGCCAGGGGGAAAGTGGCCTATTCAAGACCAACAGCTAGCACAGAAGACCTAGAGACCAAGCCCCAAACCCCTGGTTCATTTTCCATGCAGTTCACTCAGAAGTCCTAAACTTGTTCAATTCGGAGGATCTGAATGATCTTTACTCCACCACTTAACCCATTCCACCTGCCACCCCCAGAAGAGTCACACTGTACTGGATGCAGGTCATGAACTTGGAGAATATGTACCTATGTCTATGAGAAATTGATCCAGGTGGAGAGGTTTCCAACAGGATTAACCAAACAGGCCTCAGCTGGGAGTGAGCCCCTGGAAACCAGCGACACAGGAGGAAAGGATTTGCATGCCTCTGGGTGAAACGGGATTCCTGGGATAAGCTTTTGGTTCCTCTCAGCTTGTGGGGTCTGCTAGGGTGAAGGACATGTGGACAGCAGCCTGTTCTTGGTTTCAGCAGCCCTGCTCATTCTTCACCTCTCCCTCCACCATTACCTGCCCCACCCTCCTCCCTCCTCATCCCTTCCTTTACTTCCTCTACCACCCCCCCCATCTTCTCCTCCACTTCCTCCTCTGCTACCATCGCTACCATCATGACCACATCCCTCACCTCCTCTTTTCCCTCCATCACCACTCCCACCTCCACCACCCAGCCCCTCTTCCCCTTCCCTACCTCCCCCTTCGCTACCTCTACTGCCATCACCACTCCTCTGTTTCTTCTACACCATCACCACTACCACCGCCCTCCCCTCACATTCCCCCCACCTTCTCTACCTTCATCTCCTCTACATTAACACCAACACCACCACACAACCCCCAAGTCCCCTTCCTTTTTCCCTCCCTCCACTTTCTTCATTGCCTGGACCCCTACACCACCACCAGCTTCACTACCACTTCATCTGTAGCACTGAAATAGGTCTTCCTACCAAATATGACTCCAAGACCTTTAATACTTTCAAAATAAAACAGGTAATCAGTATTTAAATCTGTAGCTAGAGTCAATGAGATTTACGCATTTGAAATAAACCGAGAGTATTAACTCCCTCTCTTCCTGCTCATTTTTTAACCTGCTTATCTAAACACACGCACACACACACACACACACACACAGGCTCACCATCTCTCTCACAGAAGAATATAGGTACTCTGAAATGAAGCAGACAATGGTGGCCTTGTTGCAGAAGACTGATATTAATAGACTATTCCTTTTGATTTCAGCCTGGAAACATTGGCAGCAAACCAATGAGAGAAAAGAGGGACTGTGTAGGAAAAGTTTAAAAGAGAAATGAAGAAAAAACCCAACCCAGCTTTGATCAGAAGGGTCTGAAGATGAATTGTGGTCATTTCACAGGTCTCTGGGTGGAGGTTAATGTCATTTTGAGACAAGGAAACTGGGTTAAAAAAAAAGGAAACTGAGAAGGGATGCACTTTCTGATGGAACAGGGCCACCGTGCCGAGAGGATCAAAGCCGCTCACCGTGCAGAGAATGAAGGATTATTCACTTTCTATTTTTTCACGCCTGCAGCACACATGGGGATCTAATTGGTCAGGATGCGAAATACAGACAGGCAGCCCCAGAAGCAGGGCAGAGCGAAGGGGGAGGCGAGTGTGCTTTGCAGCTGCAAACCATTAAAGGCAAGTTTACCACCCTGCGCCCGCTCTAATTGCTCTTCTGTGTGTTTCCTCAGCTCACTACCACTAACGTCTACTTTCCAGTCTTTCTGATCTGGGAGGTGATGAGCTTGACGGCTGTCATGCCTGCCAGGGTCAGGGAAGCGGGAGACAAGTCTCCTGAGAGTTGGGGAGGCCCCCCCGTGTGGGAAGGGGCTGCGGGGCTGGGAGGGGCGTGAGGGCTGTGCAGGGCACTCTGCAAGATCTGGCCTCCTCCCACCCTCATTCTTGTTCCTTGGGGCCTTCAGTTATAAAGCCAAGGTTTTTCTTGGGTGGCATTGTCTCAGCTCTGAGCCATTACACCAGGGGAGATAGAGGACAAAATGAAAACCCATACCGCTGTGCAGTGTCTGACCTTGGGCACGTCACTCAACCTCTCTGACCCTTAATTTCCTTGCCTTTGAAATGGGGTGTATGCCTAGCCCACAAACATCCCTTTGGGATCACATGACATCCTGAAATGCTAAACAGTCAAGGGAATTTCCTGTCAGTTGTTATCATGGACCACACCCCTCCTTGAACCCTCTCTGCCAGCCTCCTGATCTGCTTTAGGTCAGATTCCCCCTAAGCCCGCCTTTCAGCCCTTCTCAGGGCCGCCTCCCTGGTGAGAACTGCCCTGACCACCCAGGTCTGCCACATCGCAGAACCCTCACCACACTAGCCCCTCTTGTCACTCATTTCAGGCTCCAATAATTTCTCTTAGATGTCATCCTTAGCCACACTTTCCTGGCTGGCATTGCTACTTCCACTGCCAGCAACCCCGCCTGGCCACCAAGCCCGATTTCAACTACCACTTATCTACATATACAAAGCTATAAAATGCAAGCCCAGCCATTCACTTGTCTTTTCAAAACTCCACAGTGTCACACTGTCTGTTCTTGTGTTAAAGGGAGGATTGTCTTCTCTCTTTCTTGGCCTGGCTCAGACTTCAAGACTCAACTAAGTTATGACCTCTTCCAGGTAGGCTTCCTCATGTAGGACAAGAGTCTCTGCTAAGCATATTTGTGTTTTCATATTGTCCTGCATTGACCACACTGGACTAAAATCAGTTAGTCTTTCTTCCACTTGAAATTGTCTCCTTTACTTGAAGGTGAGCTTTTGGGAACAGGACTACATTTTAATTCATCTTTATACTCCCAGCATGGCTAGCATAGTACTTGGAATAGAGGACGTACTTGATAAATTTTTTACTAATTTATAGCTTTCAGTTGTTATTTATTTGTCTCTCTGCCTAAGCTATCCAATTAAGTTGAAAGCATTTGGTGAGATGAAGATGTGTGATTCATTTTATCTTCTCACAATGCCCAGCACATTGCAGAGCCTCGATAAAGAGTTGCTAGTTCTGATGTCTGGCACTGTTGGAGATAATGCCATGCTGTGTCTGGCTTGCTCAGTGCTGTTTACTTGGTATCTAGAACAGAGCTTTGCAATCATATATAAATATGGGTGCTCAATAAATATATGTTGAATGTATGAATAATTTGGCATCATAGGAAAAACACCTGTCATGGTCAGAAGGCCTGGATTCTAGAGGTAACAAACTCAAACTTCATGAAGCCAAAAGAAAATTTCTCATTTTCTCCAAAACTCCACTCCTTCACCCTAAAGCCCCAGCAAACATTATCCATCTTGATAAATGGTGCCACCATTCAGTTGCTCAGAGCAAAATCTAGGAGTAATATTTGATTCGATTCTTCTATTATCCTTGAGTCTCACATTCAATCCACTAACAAATTCTAGGAGCTCTATTTAAAAAAAAAACCATTCACACACACAGTGTATCTTTTCATTTCACCATCTTGATCTTTCTATCACTCCAATTCTTCCCACTTACTTAGGATAAAATCTAAACTTCTAATGGTGGTCCACAAACGTTACACGATTTGGCACTTCCCTCTCCAGCTTCCTTTCCTGATAATCATCTCCTTGCTCATCTCCTTTCAATCACACTGGTCTTTTCACTATTCCTGGAATATTCAAGATTGTTCTTACCTCAGAATTTGTTATTCCTTTTACCACAAAATCTCTTCCCTAAATATTCGCAGTCCTATGCCACAGTCAAATGTCACTGCCTCAGTGAGGCTTTCACCATCCTTCACCTACTGCGGACTAACCAAGGTATGTGATTCTTAATTTATGTGTCAACCTGACTAGGCTAGGAGATGCCCAGGTATTTGGTCAAACATTATTCTGGGTAGGTTTGTGAAGGTGCTCTTGGATGAGATTAACGTGTGAATTGGCAGACTGAGTAAAGCCGAGCACCCTCCGTAATGTGAGCAGTCCTCATCCACTGAGTTGAGGGCCTGAAACAAAAAGGCTGACCCTCCCCTGAGGAAGAGGGAATCTCCTTCTGCCAGTTTGAGCTGGTTGTCTTTCACGGCTTCTGGACTTGAACTGAAACAGTGGCTTTTCAGATTTTAAGCCTGCCAGCTTTCACGCAGGAACTCCTTACCATCAGCTCTCCTGGTTGACAGGTCTTTAGACTCAGTGGAACCAATTGTACTATGGGTCTCCAGCTTGCCAACTGCAGATCTTGGGATTTTCAGCCACCATAATCTCATGAGCCAATTCACTATATATAAAAATACATAATATATAATTAACATATAATTATTTTGATTATAAAATATATAGTAATATGTAATATATAATAACATATAATTACATACATTATATATATACGTACACATATACAGATATAAATTCTGTTTCTTGGGAGAACCCTGACTCATATACTAAGTAAAGCTGTATCCCTCCACCCTACTCCATGAAGTTCTTCTTTATTTGTTGGCCTGTTTTGTCTCTTTCCCTAACCAGAATGCAGGCTCCTCATTCATCATTGATATATACTTCTAGATCAGTGCTAGCACATGTGAGTACTCAATAAATATTAGTTGATTTACTTTTTGCTTCATTAACTACATGAACTTGGGTATGTCCTTTTTTTATCTCTGAGCTGATCTCTTCATCATTGCAGTAGGGGGGACATCTTGCATGTCTACTGCTTGGGAGGCCCCCAGGGAAACGACTGTAAGATAGCTCTTACAAAGATAAGAGGTTTCCTTTGCACTGGGGTATGAACCCTCGGCCGGTAGGGTTGTATATCGTTCATCTTTGTATCTCCTTCTCCTCCTTTTACTCCCTGTCCTCTACAGCACTTTGCACAGAGCAGATGAACAGTGGATGTTCATTTTCAACAAGATAAATCATTCTATGGCTATCTCAATTTTTAGTCAATTACATTATAGTAACACAAAAAACTCTAAACATTGCTGAGTTCTTAATACCTTAATATGAGTACTTAAAAATGTTGGTTGGAAAAGGGTAAATGGCAAAGTTGGGGGAAGCATAGCTGGAATGTGGTTATATCTAGTCCAACAAGATCGATAGGAGCCTTTAAAAAAGCTTTACAGTGTGCAACGGAAGTGGTTCTCTCATTGCTGTTAATAGTGAAGTAAATGGGCACAACCACTTTGAAAAGCAATTTAGCAATACATATCCAGAGACATCTAATTTTTATACCACTTAACTCAGCAACTTCTCTTCTAGAAAATAATACTAGGTGTTTCCATGGGACACAGACTTTGAGACCTAAATATAAGCACTAAAACTGAGAAACTTTTAGAGGAAAATGGGTATAGATCTTTGCAACCTTGGCCTGTACCATAGACTGTTGGATATGATACCAAAAAAATAATCAAAGAAAAAATTAGATAAATTGGATTTCATTAAAATGTAAAGTTTTTGTGCATCAAAGGACATTAACAAGACAGAGAAAAGACAACCCACAGAATGGGAGAAAATACTTAAATTTCCTGCATATATCTAATAAGGAGTTTTTATCCAGACTATAAGAAGAACCCTTACTGCTTAACAATAAAAGAAAAATTACACGATTTTTAAATAGGCAAAGAATTTGAATAGACATTTCTTCAAAGAAGATAAATATACAAATGGCCAATAAGCACATGAAAAGAATCTTCACACTTACTAGAATGGCTATTGAAAAACAAACAGAAAATAATAAGTGTTGACAAAGATGTTAAACCCCCCAGACGAATGGTGAGAATGTAAAATGCTGCAGCCACTTTGGACAACAGTTTGGCACTTTCTCAAAAAATTAAACACAGAGTTACCATATGACCCAGCAATTCCAAGTATATCCAAGATTATCAAAAACGTATGTCAACACAAAAACTTGTACATGAATGCTCATAGCAGTATCATTCATAAAAAGCCAAATAAGTAGAAATAGCCAAATGTCCATCAACTGATGAGTGGATAAGCAAAATGTGGTACATCTATACAGCAGAATATGATTTGACCATAAAAAGGAATGAAGTACTGACACATGGAACAAAATGGATGGACTTTGAAAATATTATGCTAAAGTGAGGACAGACACAAAAGACCATATTGTCTTTTTTTACATGAAGTATTCAGAATAGGTAAATCCATAGAAATTGAAAGTGCATTAATGGCTGTCAGCAGCTAGAGGGAAGGAGAAACGGGTACAGGATTTCTTTGTGGATAGCAAAGATGTTCTAGAATCAGACAGTCGTGATGGTCGCACAACTGTGATTATGCTAAAAACTACTGAATGGTACACTTTAAAAGGTGAATTTCCTGGTACATTAGTTGTATCTCAATAAAGCAGCCATTTAAAAAGTGTTCATTGTAGCATTATTTGTACTATTAAAAAAAAGGGAATATTCAAAATGTCCTTTTATAAAAGAATATTAACTTAAAACAAATCTGATAGCCATTCAAACATATCTATAAAATTTTGCAATACTATATAGAATGATTACGAAATCATATTAAGTAAAATATCATCACAAGTATACCTTTTTAAAAAAAATCATATCACTCTGGCTATTTTTTTTTTAAGTTTGGAAGAAAACGCACCGAACTTACAAATGTTGGCTGTAGGTAGTGAGATTTGAAGAATTTACTCTTCTTTTTTCTACATTTCTATATCTCCTAAGCTTTCTTCAAATAACAGATTATTTTTATAATACAAATAATTTTTTTAAATTTCACGTCTGTCTAGATTGCTATGTCGGCGTTTCAGCATCCGAGAAGAGGGCAGTGCGGAGCCCTCCGCAGGCGAGACCAGGCTGAGGCCGCTGGGCCACACACAGCCCCTCGCGGCGAGCCCGACCTGGCTGACCCGGGCCAGGGCGTCATCTCTACAAGCAGGGAGTCTCCTCTTTGCCTGTTTTAAGTTGTGCTAAGTTTAAAAAAAAAAACAAAAAAACATTGTCATTTCAAATGTGGCGTGAAGTGACCCAGTCCGCAGGCCCCGTCTTCCCTTTGTCTGCCCTCTCTGGACTATTTATTTCGCTCTCCACCTCGCAGTGGCTGCCCTTCCGGCAATGACGCCGACGATGTTGTTACAGGTGGCAGCTCACTCTGGTCTCCTTTGCTCTGGAAAGAAGTCTGGTCAGATCAAATGCCCCAGTGGAAACTCAAGCTGAAGTGTCTTCATTTTCTATCATTTTATTTTGACATCCCAGCAGTCCCTGCCTGTCAGGGTCTCCGCCGGCAGTCCAGCCGTTCATCAGCTTAAAGCGTGGCCATAAGGTTCTGGAAAGCATCCAACTCCACAGCAGAAATCACTTCTTTCTTTTAAATTTTTCTTTCAATGCAAGAAAGAATCTGCACATCTGGAAACAAGGGACAGTGACTTTTGAGTCAATTGGGAAGTTGCTTTTAGGTGTTAATACTCAACATTCCAGTCACAAACCAGGAAAGTACCCGCACATCAGATACCAGTGCTATTGAGAAACTAGTGATATCATCTGCTTAATTTAATAATAATCGTATGTATTTATGACTGATATTTCTTATTTAGTAATAATAACACTACATGACAGAAGGACTTTTCTGGTATTAATTCATATAACTCTTCCCTAAACCCATATTACCCCCATTTTACAGATGAGGAAATTGTGGCCCAGAGAAGTTAAGTAACTTGCTGAATTTCACACAGCTCGTATTGGCAGAGGTGGGAATTGTACTCCAGCAGTCTGGCTACAGATTCTGTGCTCTCAGTCACTGCCATCCTCAGCCTTTCATTTACAACCATAGTGTATTCAATCGGGACAGGAAAAAAGATAGCCAGACTTAAGGATTAAGTGACCATTAGAATTGTATTAAGTAATTTAGGAACACCGAGTTTTGGGAGTGATTTTGCTGTGAGCTGGCTTCATCTGCTAATGTAAACTCATTGATGTGCTGCCAGAGAAAGCAGAGAAAAAGGACACAAAACATCCCTCATCAGCCTAGGCCTTGCCATAGCAGAGACGGCAAGACCATGTCCCCTGAAAGCCTACTGACCACTGCTGACCATGGAAAGCCACTGTTTTATAGAATGCCCCAGCAACCTCAGAAGAGAAAAGTGTTCAGCCGCATCACACAGCTCTGGGGATAGTGGTCCCCCTGCAGCACCTGTAAAAGACATCCTGGAGCTCAAGTCCCTATTTGGACTAGAATGTGAATGGTGCCTCCTGGTTTATGAATGTGAATTTTTATCTGTAGGTTTTCTGAAGGAAGTATCTCTGAGATCCTGCATAGATAGCTGGTGAAAAGACTGCCTGGTACACAAACTCCAGACATTCCTGCCCCCAGTTTATGAGAACAGACCAATCATACAGTGGCCAGTTTCTCCTCTGCAAGGGAAGTGGAAGGCTGCTGCACCAGAGCCTCTCATCTTGCTGTGGATTCTCCTCAAAGAAATCTCACCTGCCTTTGTCATTTCACATTTCCAGATTTCTTTTACATTGATAAACATCTACCAAATGTTTCTCCTTGCACTGCTGTTTTTCAAAAAAAAATCAAAGGCACTACTTCTCATCCTTCTCCAGCCCTACGCTATGCAATGCTTTCTCACTCTACCTTTTCTGCATCTTGAATAGGCCAAGAGGCATTCGTGGGGCTTTACTTTCTGTGGTTTGTATTATAACTAAATCAATGCACATGCTTTGTCTCACTCTACTTGCTCCCCACCTGCCACACACACACTCTGAGGCAGAAGTCACTGTGCTAGGCCATTACTGCCATGGTGTGGTCTTCAGACACTCCAAGACTTTGCTCTGGATACTTGCTGTTTATTCCCACTGTAACTGTCTGGAATTTTCCACAGTTCAGAGCTGGTCGAACCACAATTCAAAGTAATAGCATATATGACCCAGTCTAGCTGGTCCCATTTTACAAACATCATACCATTTTTTAAACATTTTGGATGCATCCCAAAATGCCAGGGAGGCCCAAATTAGCAGGGCCCCATGGTTGGCTTAATGCTCTGTTGTCAGTATCTTGAAATTCTTCACAATTTTGGAATAAGGGGTCCCACGTTTTCGTTTTGCAATGAACTCAGCAAATTGCGTGGCTGATCCTGCCACTGCCTGCTGCTGTCACTCTTCAGCCCTCACATCCCCCCACCCCAACTTGCTCCATGTTTCAGGACCAAAAAGGTTTGGCTCGCAGGAGAACATTGAGGTTTGGTTCTTGAAGCTTTTACATGATTATTAGTTCCGCTTTTCTGATACATCTTTGACGGTGACATACCTATAAAATAAAAAGATCGCTACCCAGTTCTGTAGTTGAAACAAAGAGAGATTAGTGGCTTTAGCCACGACCCCAGGGCTAGTCAGGAAGAGCTCCTACTCTCAGACCTGCCGAAGAGTGAATTTGTTTTATTAGGTGGGTTTTTTTGTAAAGTGGTCAGGCTAAACGGTGTCTTTACAGGAAAGCATTCTGTGGTCCTCTAGCATCAGGAAGAGGGGCCAGCAGCAGTCCTTCTCCAGAGCGCCGATGGGCTCCAGGAAGATGGGCCATTTCCCTGAATCTGACTTGCAAAGTGCTACCTGACAAGAAGTGTGATGCTTATGTCTACAAGGGGACCTTGGGATGAGGAATCCAGACGTGAGTGGCTGTCCTAGAAGCAAACTCCCCACAAGATAAAAGAAGAATTCGCAGTCGACACACTATTTTGAGATCATGAAGGGTCAATCAGGGCCAGAATGAAGCATTTCAATGTGTGTTGACGGTACAGGTCTGGAAAGTTCCTAAGTCAAGGACTCCTGGAGACAGGACTGTTCTCTCTGGCAAACACCACGGTGAGATTTTAGGAAAATGATCTAATCTCTTTGGGCCTGGTTGCCCTTTTCTAAATGATAATACTGCTAGTACTAACTGCACAGGGTTGTTAGCAAGAATAAATGAGTTTTTACATTAACGGCAATCAAAACAGTGCCTGGCATATTGTAAACATTCAAGAAATGATGCTCATTAGTACTTAAACTCTGAAGGGAAGTCTTCCTAACTAAACAGTGGGTACAGGTTAAGACCTTGAGTTTTCTACATGTTGCCTTGAGCCATTTCCTTTTCCATGTTGCCCCCTTAGGTCCCCATGTCTGTACTTTGTCTCAAGATGCTATTCTAGATACTGGAAAGAAGAGACTAATAACTGGGGGATAGCAAGCGGGTAAAGGATACCATCCATAAAGCCTTCTTGCTAAAAACAAAACAAAACACAAAAAACTGAATCTGAGAAGCCCTGTAGATACAACCACCAATTTACAAGGAGATCTAGGGGACAGAGGAACCATAACCATCAGAAACACAGGGGTGCATTCAGCAAAGTCCACACTGTGGTGGGCTCTGCAGAGCAAGGGATCTGGCCTCTTCAAACAGTAATAACAACAACAACAAAAAAAAGTGCAAGGAAAAAAAATAGAGGAATAGATCTAAAAAATCTTAAAGGCCCTATCAACCAATACAATATAGGAACCTTATTTGTGTCCCAATTCAAATAAAGAGTCTTTTAAAATATATAAGCTAACCAGGGAAGCTTGTCACAGATAAACACTGGATGGGCCAGAGCCAGCAAGGCTGAGGACACACAGCACAGAGGAATACCCAGCTGTAAACCAGGAAGGCGGCCTCCTCCAATCCTCAGGGGGCAAGGGCATAAAACTGGGTCTCACAACACCAGGCCAGGACTTCAGAGCTAGCTTCTCTCAAAGAGAGAAGTCCTTGGGCAGCTGTGTGGATTTCCTCAGTGATTTCTTCCCAAGAACAGGCCTGGGGGCTCTGGGCTCTTTGAATTCACAGTAATAATAATAACGAAACCTACCATTTAGTAAATGCTCGGCACAGCGCCAAGCCCAACGGAGATATTTCTCATTCAGACATTCCTCATTCACAACATACTGTGAAGCAGGTATTTGTTTTTATTCAAACAACACAGAAGTTTAGAAAGTAAGTCATGAAAGCTTCCTCCACGTCACCATCACCAATCCTACCCTCCAGAAGACCAGCAGCGTTTACCATCCTGTGTATCCTTCCTGATGTTTGTCTGTATTTGATCTACATTTTATACACATACCCACTCGTGTGTGTGCGCAGATGTATACACACATAGGGCTTGTTTGTTTTTCTGAAAAAAAATGGGATCATATCTTATTCAGTAACTTGCTTTCTTCACATATTCTTCTTTTTCCAACCCCATACATATAAATATAAACATACGGAAATCTATATAAACAAGAAAGTTTACCGGGTGTCTCTAGGAGAACAGTACGCATTGTTTAGAGCACCCCCTTCCAGGTATCTGCACCTAGCCTGCAGGCTCGTCTGGCGGGTCTGTGAATTGTACTGCACAGAGGACACACAGGGATTCTTGGCTGTGGAGGCACACATGAGCTCAGCGACCCTCCTCCCCCGGGCAAAAGCCAATTCATTGTGTCCACTTGAAAATGCATTTCAAGGGTTCTGATCTATCCATGTATCTGTGTTTTTTGGATTCTCCTTTGAACCAATGATAACATCTCTCTAATTCACTCAATAACAAGTTAAATAAAATCTTCCACATGTGTTTGTGCCACATTTGTTGCCTGTTGAGGGTTGTAGTTTTGCCTTTTTTGAAAATCCTCTTTTAACAACAGGCATTACTTACTTTGTTGGAGAGATGGGGAAACAGAGCCGCAGAAAGATGAAGCAGCTGGCTCAGGGTAACACTGCTGATGAATAGCCGAGTCTGGATTCAAAGGCAGGTCTGCCTGCCTCTAAAGCAACTATATACAATCTTGCCTGTATAATTTTAAAGGAATGGGTACTAGCTACCTGCCAGGTACTAGCCTAGGTATTTTAGGTATGTTAATTCATTTAACCCTCCCCTCCACCTAAAAAATGAGTGTGAGCCTTCTTACCCCCACCTTACAGAAAAGGTGCACAGAGAGGTCAAGTCCCTTAAGTGGCATGCAGAGCCACTTGAACTGAAGCTCTTAGCTGCGACTTGTCCCTCCAGCTCTCTTATCCTCCATCAGTGTTTTGGTAAAATGAAGCCACCTGATTTTCTCATTTGGATGATTATCAGTAAGATAACATTTCCAAGAAACTTTGATCTTGAAAGGAGCTAGAGGCAGTGTATTCATTTCCCAATGCTGCCATAACTAAGTGCCACAAACAGGGAGGCTTAAACCAACAGAAACTTACTCTCTCACAGTATTTGGAGGCTAGAAGCCTGAAATCAAGGTGTTGGCAGAGCCGCGCTCCCTCTGATGGCTCTAGGAGAGGATCCTTCCTTGCTTCTGGTGTGTGTAGCATCGTGGGCACTCCTCGGCTTATAGATATGTATTTTTCTAATCCTCTGGTCCTCACACGGCATTCTCCTTGGGTGTGTCTGTGCATCTTCACAGCATCTGCCTCTGTGCCGGTCTCTGTGTCCAAATTTTCCTTTTTATAAAAACACTAGTTATACTGATTTGGAGCCCGCTTAAGACCTCATCTTCATTTGGTTAAATCTGCAATGACCCTATTTCCAAATAAGGTCACATTCTGAAGTACTGAGGGCTAACACACAATTCATACCCATAGTAGGCAGAATACAGGAGTTCAACCTCTCCCAAAGTGTGTCCCAAGCACTCTAGTCCCATAAGAAGCTCTACAAAAAAAAAGATGACTTTGGTTTCACAGATTTGGAAAGCCTTGCACCCAGCATCCTAGATCCCCAGGTGGCGATGCTCACCAGTCATCAGCATGCTAACATTCTGGAAAGAGCTACAGAAAAGAAACCTTTTGACAGTTCGCTGGCATTTCATGAGCTTATCTGAGTGTGGAAGTCCTGGGGTAGTGGTGTTTTAGCAGTGTTCTATAGGACACACTTGGGGAAATCAGAGTACAGCATGGCCTTGAAACGAAGGAGGTCTCACCTGTATCAGGACCCTAGTATTTACTGAATATGTGAACTTGGGCAGTTTATTTTTCTCTCTGAATCTGTTTCCTCACCTGCAAAAATGGGGGTGAAAATTAATTACTTAAGGTAGGTTCACTGCTGTAACAAAAAGAGCCCCGAAAGTATAATGGCTTAGCCATAATAGGTTGTAACTTTATTTCTTGCTCAGGGCAGTGCAGGAAATACACTGACTGGGCAGTCTTTCTCCACAGGCATTCAGAAAACATTTTAAATCTCTGCCTTCCAAAGCCATCCTGGGGGCTGTCCTGATTCCATACAGGCAGACGGAGATTGAGCTGAGGGTGCTTCCTGGGAGGTATTCAGGGGCCAGGCTCTGCAGCGGAGCAGCTCAGGTTTGCTCCGTTCCATGGTCAGAAGCCAGGGCCAGGGCCGCGTTCAACCATAAACGGCACTGGGAAGTGCAGTCCCTGGAGGAGCAGCTATTTCCCAGCAGGAACACAACCCTAAAGGAGTGGAAGGAGGAACTTCTGGTTGAAAATTAGCCACCTCTGCCACACTTACCTGGCAGGTGTGTTCTGAGTATTAAATGAGGTTTCTGACATATGCAAAGTCCTTAGCATCACACACAGCTATACAAATGGCCACAGTTGAAAATGAACAAGATAGGAAAGGGAAATGCCTGAGGGATGAAACAGGAGACAGGCCTTCGGGCACAACAGAAGTGTGGGCCCCCTCCCCCCCTTTTTTCCCAAGGCATCCTGGTGGCCGCTGTCTGGTGTGTGGTAGGGCAAGGGGAGCAGAAGTCCGCGGGGTGTCATTCAACCCACAGCAGCTTCCCCACCCCATTTCCTTTCCAGCCAGATGGAGAAGCGTGTGCTCCAGAGTCCTGACAGCCTCATGCCTTCCCAGCAGGGGCCTCCAGGACTGCAAACCCCACCTTCCTGCAGAGCCAGCTGAGGGATGGGCAGCAGGCCAGGCCCCCTCACAGCCCCTCGTGGCACACGCCAGTTGCAGACTCTCAGGATGCAGAAGGGAGGGAATGGGGCTCTCACCAGATCACCATGACCACGGCCTCCCTTGCAAAGGCCTCCAGACACTGAAAACCACGGATTTGTCCTGCTCCTGGCTTCCCCAGCTTCCTGGTCACCCAGCACAGCTGAGAACCACCTCTAGACTTCCTGACCTCTGGACGCCATTGGTCTGCAAGGGGGGTGACCCACCATGAAGGCGTCAGTAGGGACAAGGCCCCTGCCTTCAAAGCATAGATGCTTTCTCCTTCAGCCTGCATTAATTATTAAACCAACTGTCCTTCAAATCACATCCCCAACCCCTCAACACGAACACAGGTCCAACAGATGTTTCCTAGCAGCCCCGCCCCATCTTTCCTCCATGTAAATAAGCTTTTCGGAGCTGCCTCAATGTGTACATACAACTCTGCTTTTGACTCTTTTCACTTTGCTTTGTGTACACTTTCCCATGGATCTGGGACACCCTGCTGTTGAATATCTCACAGGACTGCAAAAATTATGGAGGACGTATTTTGTTTTAGAACCTTAATGCCCAGAACATCTGGGTCATAATCACACAACTGAAGATATTCTTGCTGATACTGCAAGTCTCCAAAGACAAACCCCCTTGCAGACAGAAAATGTTGTATTTTGCACCCACACAAACGGACATGGGTTTTCTCAAGCAGTGGACTGGGTGTGACAGTTAGTGATTTCTGTCCTGGGGGTGGGTGACCCGCGAGAGTTACCATTGGCTGGAGGTTCGAGTGCAGCCCAAATTTATTGGTTTTGATTCTTGACCATTCCTGTGTAAATTAACATATGACATTATTACACCCTCCAACAGCCCACTGGTGACCTTTAGCACTCTCCTCCCTCCGCAGCCATTATTCAGCGTAATTTGACTGGTTTGAGGCAAGTTGGGAGAGTGAGGAGGGATGAGTGGGGGCGGGCAAAGGCAGAGTCCAAATTAGAAACAGACTTAAAGAGCATTTGCAGGGAATTAGGCAGTGGGCCAGGAGCGCCTGCTGGCAGCATGTGTAACCCCTCTTTAGGGACTGTCAGCTCCTCCCAGGTTTCCACAGCGGATGTTTCCCGGCCAGAGCGCAGCTGGGTTTCAGTTGTCAAACCCACAGCCAAGACATCCGAGCAGGGGGCGGAGTGCCTCGTGCACGCGCGTCTACGCGCCCAGGCCACATTCACACACTCCTGCATGCCGAGGACACTCCCAGCACGGTTCCGCACATCCACACCCACAAAGGCACATATTGAACTGTCCACTGACCCCCACACGCAGAGGCAGAGGTAGACACAGGGGGTGCACACGGAGAGAATCAGGACATGTGCCGCCCTGTGTGCCCGGCCCACACTTTCTAAGGCGAATTCCAGGGCAGGTCTGTCAATCCACACCCTCTTCCCCAGACTGCTGTGTGACCTTGAAGTAGCCCTTCAACCTCTCTGAACCTCTGTAAAATGTAAATAATGGCAGTGACGATCAAAATGAGATAATAAAGGTGAACACTTTGGCAACTCTGTGGCTGTATTCAGATGTGAGAAATGGCAAGGATATGATAGTGACAATAATAGCGAATCTATGGTTCCCAGCCTTTCTAGGGAGGGCATGAAGCACTTCCCTGACAGATTTTCACCTTGATAAAAAGGGTGAGAAGCCCCTTGCATCACATGGGGACAGCGGGCTGAGAAGGAGCAAGGGCCCCTGTGGCAGGGAGAGGCCCTTGTGGTACAGGCCTGCGGTCTCTCCTGTCCTTTCTGGGAAACCTGGTCACGTGCCCAGGCCAGCTGGCTACCTGGGAGGTCTTGGGCTTGTCTAACAGGACACTGAGGCCAGCTACTCTGCTCTCCCATCTCCCCCCTCCATATACCCCTTGCCCATTGTAGCTTATACCCCTGTGGCTGTTCTTGCCACAGGCCTTCACCCACATTCTTGGTAAGGAATGTCTTCCCTTTCTCCTCTCCCTCCCTTACCTTTGAGGCTTCCCTCCAGCTGTCCCCATTCTCAGAGCCCCACCCCTCCTTGAGCCCCTCCAGCTTCTGATCAATCCAACTGCTGTCTTTTCCTGGGCACTTACTCTGTACAAATAAGCCCTTGTTCTGGGTGCTGTGAGGATCAGGGAGGTGATCAGACATGAAGTAGATGTCACCCTGCCACAGGGGTGAGGTTTACAGCCCAGTGAAGGGCCTAGCCTAGCAAAAAATACCATAGAGACCCAGTTAGACAATGCCACACAAGAGCACCAACACTGGATAGACACTGGGAGGTCAAAAATCAGTGCAGTGCCTCCTGCTGTGCAGGTCGGGACACTCAGCATGAGTGACCCAATATGGGGAAGACCTGGAATGGGTGACTTAGATGGGGAGCTGGCCCAAGGCTCGTGGACTGCACTGCATGTCGGAGAAACCAGTGCCAAAACCCAGATGGACAGGGTGGGGGGACCAGAGGAGACTGGAGGGTGGCAAGGGCCTGGTTAGGCACAGGAGCAGGTGTTTGGAGACCTTCACTTAGTCAACAAATATTTAAGGAGCACCTCCTACCTGCTAAGTGCCAGGAATGCAGTGATTAACAGAACCCAGACCTGGCATTATGGGACTTGGTGCCAGGCGAGAACAACTGATACACAAAGAGGTGGTGCCAGTGCAGTGGCCTGGGCTGGGCAGGGCTGGGCGTGGGGTGTGCTGTGCACAGAGGAACCATCTCATTCTGACAGGTGGACAAGGGAAGGCTTCCAGAAGAGGGGACGTACAGGATGGATATCCAGTAAAGAGTAAGTTGGAGGGAGGGAAGAGATGAGACTAGAGTATAATTGTGGAAGGCCTACAGTGGCTCACCCACTCTCTCGTCCATTAATTCCACAAATACTGTGAGCAACCACTTGGCAGGTCCTGTGCTGGGTGCTGAGACTGCAATGGCAAGACAGGCACATGTAGGTCAGACTAAGGTTGAAAGAGTGGGAATAGAAAGGAATTGATAGATGAGAGATACACAATCAACTTTAAGTGGATAATGATGGTGAGGGAGAGGGACTGATCTCAGATCACTCAGGTTTCCAGCAGGACGCTGAGTGGGGTTGGTGCTCTTCCCTGCAGGGGAGGGGCTGGGGAAATGACGTGTCCACAGTGGTCCTTCCTGTTTGCATGGCCAGTGGGACAGTGACGATACTCAGCATCTAAGTCAGGCTATGAGGTGAGATCTAGTAGCCATCTGGACTGAAGTTGAATCCCGGCTGAAGGTACAGGGAGCATTTGAGAAGGTGGCAAGAGATTAGCCAGCTACCTGGGCCCCAGCACAGAAGAGTAGGGTTTTGGACAGAGTTCTAGTCCTAGAGGGAAACCAGAGCACTAGAGGCAGAAAGCCAGCTCCTCCCAGGGGCTTCAGATCCTGGGACTGTGGTAGCAGAACAAATGCCAGGACCCTCCTGCTGGTGGACTGGTCAGGCCCTGCTGCGGAAACCCAATGGACAGAGCCTGTGCAGCTGAGGAAGCTGGGGAAGGAGCCAGCTCTCATGCAGGGCGGCCTTTCATGGGTTACGTCTATCTCCCACAGCACCCAGCACAGAGCTGGTCGGATAGGAAGTGCTCAATAAATACTCTCCTAGGAGCACGCAGACATTCAGCAGATAGTAGGAGACTCCAGATGATGAATACAACACTGGGCACGATGGGCCCTCACTGCATTCTCTTTGAATCGAACCAGAGCTTCTGGGTCCTTTGGCTGCCGCAGGAGAAAGCCCCATTTGCTTACTATCCCCCGTGAAGACAGCTGCCTTCAGTGCCAACCTTTACCCTTCTGGAGCGTAGGTCGGAGGCTTAAAGCTTACCCCCTTCGAAACCCAAAACATAAGCCCTACAACTGCATCCCCTAAAGTACTGCCATTTTGATGGAGTCCAGGCTGACTGCTTAAAATAAACACCAAGGCATCACAAATCGGGCTGAAATTTAGGGCCTGGAATAAAGGAGAACAAAGAGCCAGCCCAAGATGGAAAGAGCATTTCCTACTGCTCATCCCTCCGGATGGGCCTCTTTCAAATACGGAAGTTTCAGAAGTTTGTTCCAAAAGAAAGGCTATTTAATGAGCATTTAGGACAATATGGAAGGCAGTTCTAGAGTGACTGGACCCAAATATTTTTCTTGCTAAAAAGCAGGGAAGCTGTAGAGAAAATGGAAGTTCCGCGGGCAGAGTACTCACCGGACCCTGGTCCGCTTGCCCGCTGCGCATGTGCAATGCTGACGGGCTCAGGGCCGCCAGGTATCGTTGACGCTATAGAAAGCGCTCACCCAGTGCTCTAGGGCCGCCGACAGCGGAGAATCGCGGAGGCAGAGACCAGGAGGCGGACTTGCCCTGGGGAGGATGGGGTCTAGCGCTTGACCTGCCACCCTGAAAATAAAGCTGGGTATAACCATTTTACCCCCAACATTCCGTTCTCATTTTTCAGTCTCACAGAATCCAGAGTGAACTTGCCTGGGGCTGAAACCCTCAGGGGAGACAGAAGCTCGCAACTTGAAAGAGATCTCCCCCAACTGCAGTGCAGGGCAGACATTATGGCTGGTCAGCTGCAGGAGGGCCCTGCCCTGCTCAGAAGCACCCCACCGCATGCCGTAATGGCACCCTGCACGGCGCGGTCAGGCTGAGCTGCCCTGGCAACTACCAGGCCCTGGACACTGGGCCTGAGCCTTTCCTTTAGTCCCGGGGCCATGCTTAGTGTAAACACTCAGCTCAGCCGATCCCTAGGGCCGGCGAGGAGGTAGCTGAGAGGCAGGTGCCTTGCCCAAGACCTCCAGTGCGATGGCAGCAAAGCTGAGATAAGAAGTCAGGTCTCTGACTCCTGCTCTGAAGCTGCCCTTCGTCTGTGCTGTGAGCATGAACTGTGAGCAAATTGGCCTCATCTGCCTGTATTTCTCTTCACATAAAATATATGTTATTTCTTCTCATGTCTATCACTCTCCAAGGAGTAGGTTTATCTACAATAAATTATAATGCATTTTGTATATACAAAAAGGATATTAGAAAAATGCCAATATACAGAGGCAAAGATGCAATCAAATAAGTACATCACACTTCTGGTCCATGGCTGGTAAAACTTTGGCTCAGTTAAATTTATTTTTAGTTAGAAATTGATTTTGCCATATATGCTCTCCAGAATGTATCACAGATTATTCATTTTTCAAAATATATATTTTTAATTCCTTTATTATATAATGCTTGGAGTTTGAAATAGGTTTGCATTAAAATCTTAAACTTAGTATTTTTCAGTTCATAAACAATGAAGTAAATAGGAAAAGTATGGAGAAAAACAAAAGAATCTCTTCCCAGATACTGAGTCCAGAATCTCTGCTTTGGAAACTGAGATGACCTGAGGTTTCACAGGGATATAAAATCTGGGGAAAACATAAACAACTAAGAAATAGACTAAAGTGGCCAATCCTAGAACTAAAGTGAACGGTCTGGGCTTGTATTACATGCCTGAAGGGTGTGTGGTCCCTGACAGCCAGAGAATAGAACCCAGCCACCACCGGGATGGGAGTGGGCCCAGTGGACTTCCTGCCATTTAGCCAGACGACTGCCTTCCTGAATTACTAGGTCTAGGAAACAGTGGTGACAGGAGTGGAGGGAGAGGGGGGAGAAGTCACACGTGTCACATACAACCCCCACGTGGCCCTCTTCCTAGCTGCCGCCCACTTCCCCTCTTACAGACCAGTTACCTAATCTGCAATATGCTGAGATGGTATCTGGGATTGCTAACGGCTCTGAAATCCCACAGTTCTATAATTCAGATACAAAACCAGTTGGTGAGAGACAGGAAAAAGCCCAGCCCTGACTCCTAGTTTGCTCCGTGTCGTATACAATACACCGAGTGCTGTGGCTGAGGACCAGATGTCCACCACTAACACCAGCTTCTCTCCATCTCACCATACTGGACACTGGACTATTTCTGGAGGCTTAAGCCTGAGCAAACATAACCTTATCCTTCTCTCACGAACCCACTTACATGGCTAGCTTTGGGAGAAACTCTCCTGACCTCCCTTCTCCTCAGGGCTGGATGGTTTGCCTGACTGGTGAGTTTGGAGAGCTGTGCCTGCAGGACCCAGCTGGCACAGAGCAGGTGGCCGCCTTCTGGGATGGCCCAGGACATCAAAAAGGCTACTGTGTCAATACGTGCTCAGGAGTCACATGTGGCTTGTGGCTCCTCTATTACACGGTGCAAGCTTACCGGCCAACCTCTTGTGTCCCAGCTTGAAGGCTTCCAGGGATGGAGAAGTCTCCAACTTCTGAATCACTCTGGTTACTTGGTGGGCACCTTTGGTTGCTAGAAACATCTTTATGTCATGCTGAAATTTGCCTTCTTATCATTTCCCATTTCCTGATCATAGCCTGCCCTCTGGACTACCCCTGTCCCATGACAGCTCTGCCAGTGCTTGAAGAGGGAGCACACTCTCCTTGTTGCCCAGGGTCTGGCTCTCCTCAGGGTAAATGGCTCTGTCACTTCTGTCACTCCTCACGTGACCCAGTTTCATGGCTCCTCGTGGGCTCATCCTCACCTGGACCCCAGTCCCCGCCTCAGCTTGCTCCCGTCTCTAAGAGGTGGTCAGAATGAGAACACATTCCCCCAGAAGATTCTCAGCCCTTTTTTAATGCCTCTCTCCTGTCTTTCCCACCTACTACCTTGGGTTTTTTCTCACTTGAGAACACTATATTCACAACTGCTGTGGGCACCTGTTGATTTTTGACTACCCAGTATCCAAACAGGCTTCCTAATTCAGAAGAATCCCAAAATAAGTGAGGGACAGAGGCCGCGGGGGAGCAGACATTCACTCTGCACACCTCAGTGCGCTCAGCCCTTCCTTGGCTCATGCCTGGGCTTTTGAATCTGACAGGCAAGCACCAAGGCAGAGATTGTCTGGGCTCATTTATGATGGCAGCCGCAGACCAGGGTCTCCAGCAGGGACAGCAAGAATCCTGGAGAGATAACACCATGGCAAGAATCAGCTTCTGTTGTTTGCAAGCAAGGCCCCGACTGGTAAGGGAACCACAGAAAGATGGTGCCCTGTGAACGCTGGCTGCTCCTCGGCAGGTCACCTCCCCTCACTGGGCCTCTGTTTGAGAGGATGGCGTGAGGTCCACCCCAGCTGTGATGCACTCAGTTCCTGAGTTTTTAATACATCCTTACTAAAGATTAAGATGTGGCTGAAAGTGACATGGAGAGAGGGGCAGACTCTCAGACAAACTTCTCACTACCAGTTCTTCAAAATCATTCTCCAGAAATAACTCCAAATCCACTTTGGGGCTCTGAACTCGGGTGGCTTTCTAAAATTGAGCCCGAGACTGAGATGAAAAGACTTGTGCCTCTCTTCGCTGCCCCAGAGACTCCTGTTTCAGCCGCCACTGTGGAGCAGAGCCCAAGGCCCTGGACTTGGAGTCAGGACAACCTGGGTGCTCAGCACAGCATCCCCCCTTCCTGGTGTTGACGGACCCTGGGCACATGGCTCTCCTCTGCTGGGTCTCAGGTTTTTCATGTGGAAAACAAGGTTTTTTCCATTTCTGATTCTCTGTGACTCTGAACCCTGTAGGAGCTGTTGTTTCCTTGAGTTCCTCCTTACTGTTCTCCCCTTCTTTTTTGGCTTCTGTAGAACTTTACAAGTTTATGAATGGTCAAACAAAATCATATCATACGGACATGATATATCTATACTGTGAAATACTATTCAGCTATAAAAAAGAATAAAGTACTAACACATGCTACCGTGTAGATGAACCTTGAAAACATGAGGCTAAGTGAAAGAAGCCTGACACCAAAGACCACTTACGGTACGCTTCCATTCACACGGCACATTCAGAGCAGGCACGTCTGTTGGGACTTAAAGTGGACCAGTAGGGGTTGCCTAGGGCTAGCAGGAAATGAGCAATGATTGCCAATAAATACAGGATTTCTTTTTAGGGTGATGAAATGTTCGAAAATGGACATGGTGATGGTTGTACAACTCTGTGATAATACCAAAAGACTTGAATTTTACAACTGAAGTTGGTGAATTATATGGTATGTGAATTGTATCTCAATAATGTTCAAAAATCAGGCAGCACATTTAAGAGAAATCTAAGCTATCTTAAACGTGTACTTGTGGTATTGGAGGAGAGCCTTGAAAATTAAATCCATTTATAATCCAACAATTCTGTGTTGTTTGGGTTTTTTTTTTAAGTCTCTCCCTTGGCTAATTAACCAAAATTAATTGGTTTGTTTAATGTAACTTCTTTAAAATTGCCCTGTCTCAGAAGGTCTAATTAGCAGTCTAATGGGATCAGAAAAAAGGAGAGATGGAGTCTGACAAGGTTCCACACTTGATTCGAGAGTTCACTAGGGGTACTTCTCTTTTCTCTAACCTTTTATTAGAGTCTAATGGAAATCCTCATCTGAAGAATAATTATAAAAGAGGACACATCATACTTTAAGGTGAACGCCAAGCCCCTGGGGATCCTATTAAAACACAGATTGTTATTTAGTAAGTCTGGGGTGGGGCCTGAGAATCTGCATTTTTAACAAGCTCCCCAGTGTCACCAATGCTGCTGACCCATGGGCCATACTTCAAGTTGCCAGGTTTCAGGGCCACACAGTCCAGTGTGGCTACTGAACACTTGCAGTGTAGCTAATCTGAACTGCCGTGTGATGTGAGTGGATGAGTGAAAGAAGGTAAGTGGTGTAAGTGTAAAACAGACACTGCATTTCAAAGATGTAACAGAAGAAAAGAATGTGAAACGATTTTTACATTGGTTGAATGTTGAAATAATAATACTTTAGATGTGTTGAATTAAGTAAGATGTATTTTTTTATCACAAGTTTCATTTGTGGAAGATACTCTGCCCCATCACCATTACTCATCTTGTCTTCTTCCTTAATAATAGGCTTTCAGCTGGGCACATGGTGGTCACCTGAATAAAGGCTACATTCCCCAGCCTCCCTTGCCCTAGGTGGGACCATGGGACTAATCACTGCATAGAACATAAGGGAAAGAGTCATGTGGCTTCCAAGAACCTTTCTTAAGAGATCACACAGGTGCACTCTTTGCCGCCTTCTTTATTCCTTCCTCCATCCTGCTGCCTAAAAGGCAGAGATGGTGCCATCAGTGGCCCCCAGGTGAAGGCCATGCACAGTGGATTAACAAAATGTAAACACCATGATGGCAGGGATTTTTGTCCATTTCTTTTTATTCCCCCAGATCTGTAATGCCAGTGCCTAACTGGTGCTGAATAAATATTTGCTGCTGACTGATTAAACAAATGAATAAATGAACAAGTCTGGGTCTCTAATAACTAGGGAGATGATGTCAGCCCTAGACCACCCACCTGGACTTTTACATGAGAGAGAAAGAAGCTTCTACCTTGTTTAAACCCAAACATAACCCTAATCAGTCCAATATTGAAAAGTCCTGTAACTGTTTTATGCCATAGAAGGTTTACTTAAAATGTTAAGCTAAACCTCAGTAAATCTAATCACATTTTAAATGCATAATGATATTCATCTTTTCAATGTCGTGCATTATTTTACCACACCAAAAGCCATGTTTGTTTGTTTAATAAGTTGAGGTTTTAATACTTCAAGTTTCTAAAACTCAGATATGCCTCTAACAGCACTTTCTTACTAACAATTCAAAGCACTGTAGAAATTCAACCCAGCAATGGCAACGTCTTCCCTAACAACACTAGGGTTTAGGTGAGTTAGCATCAAAAGGTAGCATTTATAAGACAGAGATGAGCTAACTTCCCTTCCTGATGAAGGGAAATTATTCCACTTCATTCTCTGTCCATTACATTTCATTGCTTCTAAACTAAGCAGGAATTATACATCAGAGAAATCAGTAATAGCAGATTTTAAGCAAAAGCAAATGTCTTTCTCTTATTATTAAAAAAAAAATGTTTCATTACCTTCACCCAAGTTTTCCCAGCCCTGCTGATGCCTGAGAAGAATTATGCCTTTATACATTGCTCCCTAAAAAGTAAAAAAATCTTCGTAGCTTTAGAAAGGACACCAGGCCACTCAACTCTGGTATGCAAACAAGTGGAGGCGAAATTTCCATCAACACTTTGTAGGGCACAATGTCCTGGCTCCCTATTTGCAGGGGGCCGAGCGAGGACCAGAGGATTTCAGCCAACCCCAGTGGGCAGCAGGTGAAGCTGGGGCCTGGCTTGAGGGTGGAGGGGAGAGGAGCAAACAGGACCAGCACAGCCTGGCACCGGGTGCTGCATTGGGGCCCTTTCCAAGGACAAGGAGAGTTACTGTTACCCACCCGCAGGAAGGCAAGGACACCCAGGCAATGTTTCACCCTTCCAGTTCCTGCAGCCTGGACACCTCATTCTTCATTCTAAACTCACCAATCTTTGAAATAGTAGGAGGCCAACTATCAGCTGCTGGTCATGTTGGATTCACAAGTGGACAGGTTCTCCTGGAAGCTCCAGAAGGAGCCCTCTGTTCTGTGGCACAAGGGGAATTCTGGAAGAGCAATTTCATCAGGTGGTATCTTACTGGTCACACCACATCATTATTTTTCTGGACAGGAAGCCTCATGTTTGTTGTTAGATGATCCATAAACCCAGTGCCTGGATACTTCTGACATACCAGGGAAGATTCTAGACAGAGAGCATCAGATATATGTCCCCTTTAATTGAAAAAAATTTTTTAATATACCATTTATACAGATTTTCCCAGAGCTAAGTTCCAAACTGGAGCTTTTTATTTTTTTTTTTAGCCTCAGGTAACTTTAATGAAAGTGTCAACAGCCCTTTCCCCAGGGTGGAATAGAGGTGGCTGAGCTCAAAAGCAACATGCTCCTTCATACGAGGCAGGCGAGCCACCCACCAACAGAGGGCCGAGGTGCCTCTGGAGGGATCTGAGCTTGCTGCTTCAGGCTCACGGGGAAGCATCACTTCTGTGGCTCAGTTCAGCAGTCGAGCCTCCTGGAAGGTTACATCTGGGCTCTAGGCCTTCCCCTGCCCCATGCTGGCTTTGTCAACATACAGGCCTACCTGTGAGACAGGACGACAGGGCAGGCAGGATTCAAAGTGACATACCTTTATGTGATATCCTGAAAAGGATGGGAATACTCTGGGGTGTAAGGAGAAGGAAGCAGATAACAGCATAAAAAATCTGAGAGATGAGAATGCAAATAATGAGCTCTATCTGTGAGGCCAGGACACGTAGGAAGCACAAAATGCTAAGGGGTGAGGTTGGGAAGACTGATAGAGACCAGTGGAGAAGAGTCTGAGCTAAAGAACTGGACACTGGCCTACTACGAATAGGTAGCCACTGAAGATTTTAGAAGCTGAGCAGGACAGAGCCAGATTTGTATTTTGAAACTTAACGCTAATAGCATGCATAGTGGTTCAGTGGATGGAGCAGGGAGCCACAGGAAGCAGCTATGCACAGGTGAGAGACCCTGACCAGGCAGGGGCATGGAGAGGAGGGGATGGTGTCTGCTGGCCTTGGGGCAGGAGGGAACAAGCCTGACGCAGGTGACCTTTAGATTTCTGACTTGGGATCTGGGAGAGAGAGAAGGAAGAACTGCTTAGCAGGTGGAGAATAGAGATGAGGAGGCCTGTTTTGGACCCTGAGTTTAGGATGTCTGTAGGAGAGCCACATGGGGACACTTCTGCAAAACTGCCTGGGTTTCAATGGCCCTACTTTTTCCAAAACTAAGGGCTTTCCATTTATTCCCACGCTATCCCCTCCACGTGACAGAGGGCAGGAGACTGCTGAGGTCCAGTGTGGAACCTGAGCACGGGTGGCTTTCATTCAGCAGCAACACTAACTTCCTTCCAGGGAGGGACCGCCACCATTCCTTCGGCCCTCTCTGTGAGCCCTGCAGTGGGCTCCAAGCTTTCCTTACATTTCCTATTTATCCCACAGCAACCCGTTGAGGCAGGTATCACCCTGTATCTCATGTGGGCAAGCTGGGAACTAAGACTGCAGAACAGTGAGTTACGTGCCCAAGTTTTCAGAGCAAGAGTAGTAGAACTGGTGTTTAAACCAGGCCTACAAATGCCCCTCAGTGAGATTACACTCATCCATTTTATATTGCTTCCAGATGAGGATCACATCTAAACCTAACCAGTTCTATAATTTCATTTGCAAATTCACTCATTCATGTATTCATTCATTGAATTAACACTGAACCCTTATTAAGCACAAAGTATAAACACAGTCAACACAATATGTATGCTGGGGGTGGGGAGAGGGCATATGGTTATATAAGAACAAATAACAGTCTTTGTCTTCAAGGACTTCTAAAGCAGAGGTCAGCAAACTACAGCCTGGGCACCAAACCTAGCCCACTGCTTGTCTTTGTGAATAAAGTTTTATTAGAACACAACCATGCCCACTTGTTTACATGTGGTCTATGGCTGCTTTTGCACTACAAAAGCAAACTCACTAACTGAGTGGCTGCAACAGAATTCAAATGGTGACAAAGGCTTAAGTTTTATTTACTGTCTAGCTCTTTTCAGAAAAAGTTGCCACAACCCCTGGTCTAGAGTCAGAACCACAGAGGCTGTAGACCATGAGAAAATCTAGATTAAAATGGTACAAATAAAGAGCTGTGGAGATACCAAGGAGAGAGACTAAAGCCACAGGCAGGATTCAACCAGGAGGAGGTGTTGAAAATGGGCTTTGCCAAAATGGGACATTAGAAGCAGGCTCCAGCCCCATAGGCTTGTAATTGAATGCACACAGTCCAGGTTAAGTAGGGGATGCTCAGCCACTTGGAAAATAATCATTTACATTCTCTTTCCAGAGCAGCAGAAGTCACGACAGTGGTCCTGGCTCTGTCATTGCTGAGTTGCATGACCTTGAGCCAATCTACTCACCTCCTGGTCCCCAGATAGCAGCCATCTCCTACTGGCCTAACAGGTTGTGAAAGGAAGAAAAATCCCTGGATGACTTGTGAAAAGTGTAAGTGTTCTGTAAATCCTGTGGGTCCTCAGGCAGCTGTATGCACACACAGACTGGCTTGGGGATGGTCACACATAGCACTCAGTCAGCCCTGAGAGCAAAATTGCCTTTGTCCCTGGCTGAGCACACTCTATTTTTTATTAGTTCACTCACAACGCCACTTGGCAGGTTACAAAGGAGTCCTCCCACGGCAGGGGTCATTCTTCATTCTGGGAATGTACGGACGGACGTCCCATCCCAAGAGACTGCAGTGTGTTTTCACAAAGGTGGAGGTAGCCTGGATTTATGCTGGAGGTCTGGACCCAAGAGAACCAATTTTGTCCAGCACTGTCACGAAGGGGTCTTCGCCTCTGCTCAGCCAGCTGGCCCTGCTTTGCTAGACGCCGTGTTCCCTGCTCCCTCGCCCTTCCTCCAGAAAGCCCTCCTCTGGCCCAGCCTCCATAATGCTTTTCCGCTTACACCCCGGCACCACATCCCCAGCCCCAGGGGGAGCCAGCAGCCCTGACAGTGCAACCCGCAGCACCTGGCTCGCCTTCCTCCACCCTGGGCCAAACCGTCAGACACAGGAGAAACCAGAGCTCACTCAGCTGGCCAGCACCCGGGCTTCCTGTCCAAGTGTTTGTGGCTGGGCTTCCTGCTGACGGAAGGGCGGCTGCAGCTCCCCTCTGACATCCCAAGAGGTGGCTCCCAGGGCCCTGGCCGCCAAGCACGTCCAGCTGGCACCCGGCGCAGGAACCACGGCTGCACTCTGTGCAGCTGTCAGACAACATTCACAGGGACTGTGGGGTCAGGCCTTGAGTGCTATAAAGGGGATTCCGTTGGGGAGAGAGGAAGCTGTGAATCAGAGCCGAAACCTGGGAGCTTAAGCTTGTCCTGGGCAGCCTGCCAGAGTATGCCTCACATACACCCCACACTCCAGACTCACGGGCCCCCTCACTTCACTTAGGCCCACATCCCTCACCACCTGCAAACCTTCGCCATGCATCTCTCCATGAGCCTCCTCTGCCCCACCCTGCCTCCAACTTCACGACTTCAGGAATTTAACTTCATGGAGAATCGGCTTCCCTTTCACAAGTGTAAACTGGAGAGTGAGAATATTTCCTGAGCATACCATGTTATTTTCCCACTCTTCAAGGACAGTGACATAGGAAATGGGGTCAGAACAGGCATTAAAGGGAGGCAGGGTTCAGTTTAAATAAGGAAAAACTACTCTGTAAAATCCACTGTCCCATAAGGTAGTGAGCATCCTGTTACTAGAGGTATCCAACAGAAATCGATTGCAGAGACTTTCAAGTGGTAAGCTCTGCAGGGTGAGTCAGCATCCGTTTCCTTTGCTGCCTCAGGACCAGCAGCCAGTGTGACATCTGACAAAGAGATGGGGTTCCAAATATTTGGGGGAGGCAGGGAAGGAAGGATCATCATTGAAAACCTTGGAGACTAGATTCCTCCTTCAGGAGAGCGTTTGGACAAGCTGACTAGAATCCAGTTGTCTTGGATTCTGGGGTTACAAGACAAGGCTTATGGGCACCCGCTCCAAGGGGATGCGTCAGCTCCAAAACAAGGCCGAGCCAAGCAACTCTCCTGTGATTTTGTGTGTTCGAGGCACAAGCCTCTCTACCCGAGCACTCCACAGTCGATAAACCCCCTTACATACACATTTCTGCTTACTTCTTCAGAACCCTGAAAAATGCAGAGTCTCTATTTCAAAGACACGAAGTCTGAGGCTCAAAGATGGTAAGAGAGTTTCTGATCTGAGACTTATCTCAAGTCTCCTGATCCTGAGTCCAGCCCCTCCAACAGGCACGTTAGCTGCTCTCATTGCCGGCCATTGATCTTTTGGTCCCTAAAGACGGACAACGTAGTCAAACCTGGTGTTTGAATAAGAACCAAAGGCTCCCCTATCCTTTGAAAAATGTGTAGGAAACAGATCTTCCAACAGTGATGTCCTTTTCCCTGCCTTACTCCCAGCAGGAGTAACTTTTGGGCCTCACCAATAACTGCAGTAACCAGTCAAGGATCTGGGACTGTTTCCAGAGGCAAGTTTACTTTTCAGGGCCAACCCTCTTGATCACCCCATTGGAGGTATGCCGGGCTTTTCCAGAGGTCTGACCAGCTGGAGATTAGGCAGGCCATTTGTTTGCTCACAGTCAGATCCATGCCCCAGCCCCCCTGCTCTGCACTCCCTCACAGGGTGGACCCTGCAGGCTCCACGGGCAGAGCTCCCAGTCTGCCACTGCCAAAAGACTGGGGGGAGGAGGAGGGTTGAAACCAGAGTCTTTCAACCCTGGTGGAGCACCTCTGGGGTTCCAGTTCTGCTAAGGTCTCTCTGCCAAGGTGCCAGCTCTCTCTGGGTCTGGAAACATCGTCTCCTCTCTTTGACCTTCCAGCCCAAGAAATATAGCCTTTCCGGTGGCTGCTATTCTCAAGGCTGCCTCTTTGTCATGTCTGCCCTTTTATCTCTTGCAAAGCCTTTATAAGTAGTTTCCTTCTCTTGAGGTTTCCAGAAGCGGTTATGTTTTCTGCCTGGACTGACATATCAGTGTGGGTCTGCTGAGACCCAGCCCAGAAAGGGTTAAATATATAGGCTATGGGACAGCTCTGTCTTGACCACCTAAGGAGAGTCAAAGAGGCAGGCAGGCCAGAAGGCTCCCAGAGGGAGGACCAGGCCGGCAGTTGCCTGGGAATGAGGAGGCAGGCCAAGTGCGCTGTGGTTCTGCCTGGGAACCAGGTGACCAGGAGTCAGCCCAGCTGTCGCCCCACAGGCCCCTTCCCTCTCACCAGGCCCCAGCAGCCCGGGATCCTTAGATGCTATGACACAGCCAGAGCTTCTCACACATGTAGGTCAGACAGCTTAATTCAGCCTCTCAGAGCCTGGCGCAAGCCAGCCTTCTAGGTCTTCCATGGAGGCAGGATGGGGAGGCTCCCTCAGCGATGTCACCAAAGAACGCAGGTGTCTCTCCTCCCTGCCCCTGACTCTGCAGTATCTAGGACTCAGAGAGAACAGACTCTTCCTTTTCCTCCCCTAACCCCATCCCCAAGGCTCCTCACTCCCTCAGGCTTGGGCAGGGTCCCAAGCAGAGGCTGTGTTCCCTGAGCATTTTATCCATGAGCACAGATACATCATGTGGAAAGGAGGAAAGCTGGGCCTCACCTTCAGATTTATGTACACCTACTACATGCTTGCCACTGAGCTAAGTATTTTATGTCATGTTATCAGTCCATAGTGGGAGAGAATCAGATCCTCCAAAATACATCAGGCCCCATTCAATGTATCTTTACAGAGTACCTGCCAGGTACTAGGCATTCTGCAGAAATAAGTGAACTATGGTTCCTGCCTTCCAAGAAAGGTGAGAATCTGGGATCTGGAATCAGCCAGACCTGCCTGGGTTTGAATCCAGACTCCAGCAGCCAGTATTTATGGGAGCCTGGGCAGGTGACTCTTGCCCCCGGGCCTCGGCTCCCTCATCTACACAAAGACATGACCATCACCTCATCTCAGTGAGTCGTTGAAGGATTCATGGATGGGACCCAGGTGGCCTGGAGTTAGCAAATGCTTAGCACATGGAGAATACTCTTCAACAAATGTGAATTTCTTTTTAATTAATAAATTTAGGATACACGTATGGCCCTATGTTAACATCCGAGGGTAAAAGGCGTTTCTGAAGCTACCCTTCACCTTCTGTTAACACAGAGTACATCGCCAAGCCTTCTGACTCCAGAACAGGGTGAGACATGGCTCTTCCTTTCTCATATTGAAAGCCTCAGCAATCTGACCTCAGAGGCATCCCACACGCACTCAGTCCCCCTAACAGGCCCTGCTACCACCTCTCTCAGTTGCCGGATGTCCGCTGAGGTCCAAGGTTTGGAGAGTTTCCTGGCCTGGCGGGGTCACACTGCGGCTGGGCTGTGCCTGGCAGACCCACCCTTCCTGGCAGCCAGGCCTCCTCCTCCTCCTGGTCTCTGAAAGCCTGCCAGTACAGGGAGGCGGGTACGGGGAGCAGGAAGGGCCAGCTCTAATGTTTGCCCTAAGGGCAGCCTGGGGGTGGGGTGGGAGGAGGGGCAGCAGGGCAGACCCTGGTCCGCTCACCCTCTCATCCTGCCAGTCTCTGGAGGTGCCAAGTGGCCCTCCTGGCGTAGGGGGAATAACACAGGCTCCCACTCCCACCGGCAGAGGTGGGGGCCTTCACCAAGCTGAGTACATGGTGACAGTATCAGTCTGGTCCTACAGTAGTGGTGGTTGAAAAAGCCCTTTCAGATCAACTTGTTCCCACAGCAACTTGGTGATTTTTCAGAAGGCACATTTTTAAGCCCCATTTCACAGATGAGAACACTGAGTCGTCTCTGGCAACTAGATGATGGCAGAGCTAGGACTAGAATCCAGGTCTTTTCACTTTATTTCCCATAGGCTTTTTCTCAGTGCACCAGGCTCAAAACCAGCAAAAGAAGAAATGGCTACCCTCCTGCCCACCTACCACCCCCCACATAACACCACACTATCTTGAGAACAGGGCTGGTTCTCTTTGCCCTTCCATCACAAGAGCCTCAGAGCCTGGTGGTAGCCTAATTAAACCTGCCCTTTCCTACCAGTCATCCTGCTTTTTCAAAGTCCACACATCTCAGAGTCAGCTTTGCCTCCTACCAGCAGGCTGCCCCCACCACTCTCCAGGAGAAAAAGGCTTTCTGCTCACTGTGGTCAGACCTACAGTGCAGAAAGTCTCCCCCCAAAGCTACCTCAAGACACACACAAGCTGTGCTGGGCCCAGGGGTGGGGGCGGCAATGAGTGACTTCAGGCTTGCCGACCCTGTGCCCCCTGCCCTGGAGAGACAGGGTGGAGAGGGGCCATTCTGGATCCACTCACTCATCAAGGAGGGGGAGGTGGCCCTTGCCCTGTCTTCTTCCCTGAAAACAAAGTCCTTCCTTTGAGCTCTCCAGAGGCTGGCCTCCCACTCTGAATGAGGCCACACACAGCCCTTGGGACCCCCAGTTGCTGGGATGGCCCCAGAGGCCTGGCCTGGAGACCAGCTGCCACCAAGGCCTCTCCCCGAGAACAGAGCCAAAGGGGAGGGCCTGGGGTCCTCGGGCCTGGAAGCTTGCTCTGCTGCCAGGGTGTGGGAGCAGGACAGCTCGCTGGGCTGCCTGGATCCTACCGTGGCACAGACGTGGGACTGGGCTCAAACACAGGCCAGGCAGACAGTGATCTATGTTTTCTGGGAAGTCAGCCAGTCCCCATGCTCTTGGGCTTCCGGGCACCAAGGAGAGTGACAGAGCAGGAAGCCACTGCCACCCTGGGTGGACCCGTCCCAGGCCCTGCCTAGGCAGGCTCGCCCCAGCTCTGGGGTCTGGGCCTGAGCATTGCAGCAAGAGGGACCACAGCCCTCAGCCCTCTCCCTTGGCTGCAGCCTGGTGACCTGAACAGCGATGCCATGAGGGTAGAAGGGGCATGACCGGAAGCCTCAAGGCTGTGCCCGGTGTGTCCCAGAACACACAGGAGTTGAGTCTTCAGTTGTCCCACTGTGTGCCCAGCTTATCCCCCTGCTAGATGGAGCTGCCCCAGGCCATGGGAAGGGCATCTGATTTAGCCTCAGAATCTCTGATTCTATTCCTGCTGTGCCAGCTCCCTGGTCTCTCGAAGCCTTAGTGGGTGACGCGTCGGCAAAAGCACCGAAAGCACAAGGCTCACACGAGGGCTGCTTGTTGTGAAAATCTTATTGACCTGATTTTATACTTGTATTTCCCACACAAGGGAAAAAGAAGATGAGGGAGAGGGTGAGTCTGAGCCAGCGGCTTGGGCTTTCCTTGGCCATCTGCTCTGAGGCCCAAGCAACAGCCTTCCCAGGGACCCTTGGGGCTGGCAGAGCGGGTACTCGCCAGCCTGAGGGCAGGAGGAGGGTGGGACCCCAAGTGGGGCCCCGCGTGTGACTGGAGGGGACCTGGCGCCCACCCCCATTTCTCACTTGGTAGAAGGATCTACCTGCCTCTTAAAGGATACAAAAGACTCTCCCGCCCCCTCTCTCTGCCTGCTCGGTGTGCCCCCGGGAGCCACGTTTCTAGGACAGTAAATGGGGGGAGAGTAAAGGGGGTCAAAATCAGGTCATAGGAGAAACAGTGGAAGGGACTCAGCTGTTCTGCCCCAATCTGGTGAACTATCTCCCAACAGCAGCACAGGGCAGTCATGGGAGAGGGGATTGGACCTTATCTGACCCCAAGGGCCCTAAAGTGAACATTTAGAGGGCAGATTTTGACGGCTCTAGGAAAGAACTTTCTAAATGCTGACCTATTCCACAAAAAATAAACAAGGTTGTGGGCAGTGAATTCTTGGTCACTGGAGGTGTTCTGTGCTCATTTAGACGGGCACGGTGGTAGGAGAGGATTCTGCAAAGGGGGTCATGAGCTGAAGACCTCGGGGCGCCCACCCCACTTGCCGGAGATGCCAGGACTCTCTCCTCACTGAGGGATGCGAGCGTCTCCCTGGCACTAACTGACCAGCACTGCCAAAGAGGCTTATTCACAGAAGTGCGTGGCCAGAGCACAGTACCGGGACTGCCTGAAGCACTACACATATTGTACACATTACCTGCATGTAGGAGGGGCCCCAGCGTCTATCAGGACAGGCAGTTTAATGGGCTATAAATGGGTCTGTTCCCATGTAACCTTCTGGTTACACAAAAAACGTGTATCTCTCTTTCCCCCTACTGCGTAAATAGAGCCCACAGAGGCTCCCCAACTTACTGCCATGAGGCACGCGGCCTTCCCAGTGCCAGGAAAAACAAGTCGGTGCACGAAAACAACCCACCCTGAAACGCGGCAGGCCAATTGTTCACGGCTGGGTGGTCCCCAGTCGCCACACACGAGTCTGGTTGGTGCATGGCATTCACCGGCCAGATGCACACTCCAGTCACCGGAGTCAGGAAGGAGGAGGGTGCTGGGCGGTGGCCCACCTCTGAGGAGGAGGCTGCAACCCCCATGGCTATCAGGGAGCTTCCTGTCAATCCAGCCACCCCAGCACCCCAGAGCGCAGGCCAGCAGCCAGCCAGCTGTCGAGCAGCTGCTGGCATGAAGAAAGCCAGCCAGCAAGAGCCACGCCTGCTGAGGAGTATCCTCATCTTAAAAGGGGGCCCAGCCCAGACCCTCAGGAAGGTGCAGCTCTTACTGGAAGGGTGCTGGGTTCCTTCAGGAAAATTAATACTGATGGAGCAGAGGACGCTTTATCTTGTTTTCATCTGTGCCACAGCAGACATGCATGGGAATGGCCTGGTCTCTCAGAGCTGGGGTGTTCAGATGTCACCCAGAAGAAAAACAGTGCCAAAGAGGAGCCAGAGTCCAAGAGACAGAGAGCGTCCTGCTCAAGACCTGTCCCAGGGTTAAGTCGGTGGAAAAGCCGATCTAGAGCCCCATCGTCTTATCACCAAGGCCCACTCCACGTGAACTGCAGGGTTAAAGGGAAAGGTCACCTGACACTGGGTGCCTCTGTGACCCACCTCATGGCCCTTCCCTCCTCCTTCCCTCCTTCCCTCTTTCCTTCCTCAGACCTCAGACCCAGCCGGCTTGCGCCTACCGCCCACTGTGTGCCCTGGAGTGCTGTTCCCCAGCTTCTCTGGCTGCCTCGGCTCAAAGTTGTCTCCTCCAGGAAGCGTTCCTTGATATGAGTACTAGAACCACTGCTCACTGTTAATTCTCTGCAGAGAACTATTTGACCTTTTCTCATTTGTTTACATGTGTATGTATGTGTCTGTGTTGAATCTATCTCTTCCCAGCAAAATTTAAATATCAGGAGAATAGGGACCAAACCGGTGCTTAACAAATATGGTTGAATGACCAAAAAAGAGAGTTTTCATTTTTAACAGCCAACAGCCCGGAGCTGGTGGAGATACTGAATAGTCATGGTGGTTTGTTAAGTTTTATGTTTTGAATAATGTGGGAGTTTCCCTTGGTGACTCACAAGGACCCTGCACCCCTGGCCAGCACCTCCAGTGTAAGTGGGATGCTTCGTGCTCCAAGGCTCTACTACCTAACAGGGAGAGGACGAATAGCATTTCCTGGTGCCTTAAGGAGCAAACGGGAGTTTCTGAGAAAAGCCCTTCTTTGTTTTCCTTCTTACTTGCCAGAAGGAAAGCCCAGGAGGTGGGGTTGACAGCTCCCTGCCCTCCCCTTCCATAATTGCTTCCCTCCCTTCCTCTTCTCCCATCCTGACTATTTGTCATTCTCTGCTTGTGGCAAATTGCTTTTCACCTTTGAAAAACAAGATTGGTCGCTAACCAGGACAGCCTGGAAGTTTTTGCAGGCAGGGGGTGTTTAGAGATAGAAAACACTATTGATTACTCCCCAACAGCAGTGCCACTGAAATTCAATTTCCTAAGCAGTTGTGGGTGGCCTGTGAGGCCCGCTCTGTGCCAGTCATCCTGGTAATGCCGCGGCAGGTCCTGCTTTTGAGGAGCTCTCAGGCCAGTAAGAAAGATTGTTTTGACTCAATAAATGTTTTCTTAAGCGCTTACTAAATGCTAAACACGGGGCCTGCAGTGAATGAGGAATAGGCCTGCCCTTGAACAGTTCACCATCAGGTGGACAAGAAGAAATTCCTGACAATTTCAATACTCTGTTTTTGGTTCTGTGGAAATGCAAACGAGAGGAAAGGGTGGCAGGGGCTAAGGGAGCAGACGGGGGAAGTAAGCTCTAAGGCAGAGGTGGTGACTCACCAGGGCAAGGTGGGGCCAGCCAGTAGTCAGAAGGAAAGGGCCTCAGGCAAAGAGACATCAGGGGCACGTGTTTACTGGGTCCCCGGCCTGAGTCCCAGGGGGCCCTGCTGCGGGAGGAGGGAGGGAGCAGACGGCACGGGGTAGGTTACAGAGGCTGGCAGGGAGAGCACAGAGGACAGAGGCTAGGAAACGGTTTGCAGAACGGCAAGTGGTCTGCTACAACGAAAAGATAAGGAACATGTAAGGGGAACAATGAAAGAGTTTAGACTTTATCATGTGAGCAATGGAGAGCCCAGAAGGGAATGCTTGGGGTGGAAATGGGGAGATGGCAGTGGGGGATCAGTGCGGAGGCTGCTGCCAGGGTGAGAGACAGATGACAAGGGCCACAGCAGGGTGGCAGGGAAGGGAGGACTGGCAACCACAGTGACATGACATGGTCTTCCCGCTCTTCCCTCCACCACACACAAAACCCCCGCTTCAGATGCACTCTCCGGCCCCATCCCCAGATCCTCTCCTCCCCGCACACCCCCGCCTCACCACAGACGGTGTTAGAAAATAGCTTCTGGAGATATGGGGAGAGAAATGGGTCCGAGAAGCCAGAATAGCTCATCCTGAAAGCAGACACCCATGGGATGCCTCTCCAGCCCAAGAGACTCCCACCCGCCCCATGTCTGTGAACGCACTGGGTGATCACTTAACCTCAACTTCTAGCAACTGGAAATGAACTGGAGGGACAAAATCCTCTTTAAGAAAGTTCATTCTGACTTATACCTACTAAAGGGCTTTGAGCATTGGGAAATACAGTCAACACGCTATTTCTCTAACCAGCCGATTTGTGTGGTTTGGCGAGAGGCAGCAGGGGGCGAGGGGACGAGCACAGGCCACAGAGCTGGGGCTCCTGTCCAGGCCGTGCTACTGCAGAGTCCCTTCTCCTCTCTGGGCCTCATGTTCCCAATCTATAAAACAGGGGATCAGAGCAGCAGGCAGTAAGGTGCCTGCATTCCCTGAGTTCTCTGACCACTTCTCTCTAGCTGTCTGTGGACTGGTTACCTGGTTACACCTCCAGGATGGGGAATGCCTTCCACCTTCTACTCTGGAGCCAGGCCTTCCCACCAACACCATTTGTCTTTTTAGTGTGATGAGGAAGAGTGAAAGTCAGGCATGGCAGCCAGCCGGGGGCCCGTTCGGGGGCAGGCAGCAGGCACGTGTGATGTGGCAACCCCTTCCCAGCAGGCCTCCCATCCGTCAGCACCCCGGCGGGACTCAG
Organism: Smutsia gigantea; assembly: GCA_032199065.1. Lineage (NCBI taxonomy): Eukaryota > Metazoa > Chordata > Mammalia > Pholidota > Manidae > Smutsia > Smutsia gigantea. The sequence goes on along the minus strand of JAVSCE010021269.1, from coordinate 78,829 downwards.
GTAAGGTTTCGGTGGTTGCTGGCGGCAGCCACCCCTAAACAGGTCTGGCCTATTCCACCCCTTTATCTCTTTCTAACTGGGTCTTGGACAGCTTTCAGGACTTCCCGATTCTCAGCAGGCTCACTGCCAAGGCCTCCACCCGGCCTGCAGCCTGAGGAAGGTGTCAAAGGCCTGTGCCAGGGAGGCCAGTGTTCACCAACGGCAGGTGGCCGGGATCAGCCCCTAGGGAGGCAGGAGAGCAGCTCAGACGCTGCCTGGAGGGCTTTGCCTGAGTTTCCAGGGACAGCGGTGGGACCTGGGCTGGAAGACAGCCGGGAAAGGCAGGAAAGAGTGGTAGGGAAACAAGTCACCTGGCCAGAGAAATAGGAGGGTAAATGAGGGAAATGGAGCCAGCTTGGCAGCAGGCTTGGAAAGCAGAAGGAGATCACCTCCGCCCCTCCACAGCCAGGTCCCTGAGCCTTGCATGCCTCCTATCCCCACCCCCACAGCCTCCCTGACCTCCTCCCCAGCCCTGAGAGCTGGCGATCACTGGGCAGTCTTTGGGTAAGCCTCAGAATCATACACCCACAAGGGGGTTGGCTTTTCTTCCTCTTACCCTCTGTTGAGGCTCCCGGGAGGAGTAGGGAAAGCAGCCCCACCTGAGAGAGCCAGGCCCAAAGGCATCCTGGCACCTCCACCCCAGCACCAAAGAGTGGGCCTGACACGCTGTGGGAGACATGGGGCAGGGCAGGCAGGCAGGGCTCAAGCCCCCCGAGGAGGCACTGGCCCTGGGCCCTGGCTGGGCTGGCAGCAGCTCTTCTTGGCTCACACAAACTCCCTTGGAAACAAATCTCTGCTACTCACTTTTTTCCTCTACTTGGCTGACAACAGAGTCAAAGCTGTTGGCTTGAATCCTTTCTTCTTTTTAACCTCGCTCCCTCCTCTTTACTGCTGCTTTAAAAAATAATAAAAGTTTGAATGAAGACAAAATGCGAACTCTTTTGCTTCTCAGGGTTTTTTTAAGAAAACAGTGGTACTCACAGTAGAACTGCGGTATTTGCACAGCCCTTCACTGTATATAAAATACCCGGATCTTTGCAACAGCCCAAACCTGCAAGCCAGGCAGGTGTTACTGTCTCCACACGCAGGGGGAGGAGCTGTCCAGGTCACATGTCTGGTCAGGTAAGGACCCAGGTACAGGACTCTGCCAGAGAAGACCCTGGGGCAAGTTTCCCTGTGGCCCCTCTAGGCCCGGCACCACCAAGGAGGAAGGAAGCCCAGCTTCCCACAAGCTGAATTTCCCTCTAACTAACTTTTTGCCCTGGGCAAACTCACAAAGGGACAACTGGGTGGCATACAGGTGTAATCAGAACTGCCTCACTCGTCCCCACAGAGACAAGTCGCACCTCCCTCCCTGACCATGAGGGAAGGGTAGTCCTTTGCCGAGTCCCTTCCAATGCCTCACACAGAGCTAGGTACCAGGGCAAGCTTAGACCGTACTTGGTCCTTGTCCTCATCAGGCTCCTCATAGGAAGTGGGTGGGCCATGAGCACGACACACTGGCCTCTGACTGCCCATGGCCGGTGGTCATGGGAAGCCGGAGGGGCTACCGTCACAACTCAGAGGGTTGGAGTCGCGGTTGCACTTAGCAGACCCTTTTCCACAGGCAAGCACAGGGGATCCACACCCCATTCCTGCCTGGTCTGGGAGCCCCTGAAGAAGGGGCCCCTTTAAGGCATAACCAATAGCATGGGCTGCCTTTCTGCCTCCTGTACATGGGGGCGTGTGCTGCACCAAACAGGAACATACACTCCAGAGGCAGGGCTGGGGTTACACAGTGTCACCTCTGAGGCCTAGGGGCACAGGGCGTGGCAGATTTGGGGCACCTGCATATTGAGGCAGAAGTTCAATTCCAAAATTCAATGGGCTCGGGCTTGGGGAGAAAGCTGATGTGTGGAAGCCCAGCTTTCCAGGGCTCCCAGTTCACTGAGGCAGGCAGACTGTCCCTGGTCTAAGGAGAAGTGAAGGAGGCAAGAGAAGAGTGGACAGGGTGTGTGAAGTTCTGAATGGAGGAGCCACCAGTTCTGCTCGGGGCCTCAGGGAAGGCCACATGGAGATGACCTGGCAATGGGCTTAGATGGTGGCAGGGGTGTGACAAGTGGAGTTGGGAAGAAAAGGACAGGGATGGTTCTATAAAAAGAGCAAAGCAAAAATAGGGCCCAGACCCCGGCCCAGCCAGACTCCAGCTGGTGGACTTAGTTTCTTTCAGTTCCCTCCTCTGTGGCATGGAGAAGGTGATCCTCTGACCCTAGGAAATACCTTCCTGTGCATGCCCCCCTCGTCTGTGCCATCAAGACCTCTCTGCCTGTCTCCTCAGCCATTCCTTCCCAAACACATCCTTTTGGAAACTGGACACTTACTTACTTAACAGAAATAAACATAGGACATAAATACTGGGGGGTCCTTAGCTGTCAATTGGTATATCCTGATATTTTACAAACAAGGAAACTGAGGCCCAGCCCTGTGCTAGGACTTGCCCAGGGTCACCCAGACAGTGAGTGGCAGAGCCAGGACTAAAAGCTCCTTATCAGTCACAGCCCTGGTCACCTGCTTGTGATAATCACATCTGTGGACCTTCTTTTCAGGGAGGATGGGGTCAATCTTCCCCACCCTGGCCTTGGGGTCAGATCATGCCCCCACTTTTCTCTCCCATTCCTAACAGCTTCTTCCATCGACCCTGGGAAGGTGTCTATTGCTCCCTGTGTCCTGGTCGAGATTCACGTGATCAGTCCCTAGCTGAGAAGCTCAGCATCACATTAATGGGATAGTTCCAGGCCCTGGACCAGAGGCCCTAGAATCCAAGAAGCCTCCAGCCTGTCCCCTGGGGCCCTGTCTATCCTTGGTGGGGGCCCTGTGGCAGATGTGAAACAGCTCCTTTTCCCAAAAAGGCTCCTTCTTGGGGGCCCATGTGGAGGATTGGATGGGTGAGGGCTTGCCAAGGACAGCCAAGGAGACTGGGTGGCTAGAGCGGGAGGGTATGGTCATGTGATGTAGATACCAGGGCTAGGTCATCACAGGGTGTGAGCAATGACTGATTTCCCACAAGACCTCAAATGACAGCAGTGGAAGCCATCATGCCTGTGGCTGTAGGGAAACAGATATGGGTGGGAAACTGGCAGGTGACACAGATGATACCCAGGGTGGTATTTCCAAGCTGCAGCTGAGTCTACCTGTCATTCAGGGAGAATGGCTGTCAGATAAGGGCTCAGCCCGTGCCTGCCTGCGTGTCAAACTTGCAGGCCTCTCTGCAGGCTGTGTTTAGATCAGATCATACCTCTTGCTGTGTATCCACCACCCCCCCCCACCCCCCAGGCTCCTCCTCGGGGGCAGGCAGTGAGGAGAAATGCCTTGGGGAGAAGGCAGACACCCCAGGCCTCAGAGCAGAGCTACAAAACAAGAACGGGCTGCAGCTCAGTGGCCCTAGCTCTGTCCGACAGTTGGGGTGGAAGTAAACACACCTGCAGACATGCTTACAGCCCACTGCTTGAAGTTCAGGCCCCTCCAGCTTGCGCCCCGCCTCACACTGACTGATGCTTCAGTCCCGTTGGGTTTCACAGGACTCCGGGTGCCGAGCTATGTTTTGTCCTCCGCTTACAGGGGAATAGACCCAGCCAAGAACACCATAGGCCAAGGCCACCTCTGGGAGGAGAGGACGTCACATCCCAGGCAGGATTTAGGCCGCACTCAGAGACCCTTAGCCACAGCAAATGTCACAGAATGTGCCCTCACAGAGGAGTGAGGGGCATGGTGTGCCCCTCAGGCAGGGCAGGGATGGTTCCCTCTGCCTGGGGGAAGCAGTGAGCTAGAAGCCCTGGGGCATTAGCCCCCTGGGGAGAGTTGGCGGGTGCAGCAGGGAGGATGCCATGGGAGGCTCCACCCTCCAGCAGCCCCTGAAAGTCCCCACCATCCTTGCTACAGACTGCCCTCTGTGTCACCTGTCCCTCCCTAATGTACAGGGTGTCTGACACAGCTCAAAGAGGCTAGCAGTGAGCCATCAGCCTGTTTTGGCCAATAACTGCTGGTTCCTCCTTCAGAAACCATTCCCCAGGCTTCCAACAGGAAGCCAATGGCTCAATGAGAATGACATCCGGGCTTCTTCTGACCTCCTGCTGCTGTGGAGGAAAACGCGATCCAGGAAGAGATAAAGGTGGATGGCAAGGAGAAAACTGAGACAGGAGGAAGGCCCAGTCCAGCTGAGGCCTCAGGTCAGGAAATGGAGGATTGTTGTGGACTGTGTGTGTTTGCTGTAAACCAGGCCAATGAGCATTTTTTAAAGTTCCAAAATGGTCAACAAGAGGTGGGAGCAGAACCGTGGTCTCAAATTGCACTGAGTACCAGCATTACCTCAGGGACTTGTAAAAATGCAGATTCCTAGGTCCCTTCTTGAGACTCAGAGGACTGGATGAGGGCCCAGCAACCTGCATTCTAACCAGCCCTTGCCCAGTGATTCAGACACACAGAACGCAGGACCCCAGGCCAGGGAAATCAAGCTGTCACTAGCTGTGACCCCTCAGGTCCCTCATCAACAGCAGGGCTTTGTGGCCTCCAGGAGCACTGCATAGCCCTGTATGCCAGATGAGGGGCCAGGAGACCAGCCCGCAGGCGGAGAAGCCACCAAGACTCCTGGCCACGCTGTACAGGGAGTTCCAAGGACGGAGAGCCTGGGGTCAGGGAGCCAGACGGCCCCGGCAAGGAGAAAGCAAGGGGAGGAGCTGGCCCGTGGGAGGGCACAGTGGGCTCTGAGCTGCCACGGCACAGGGCCTGGGGTACAAGGCACACTTGCTGGGGGAGGAGAGCAAAGCTCTAAGCAGTCTACACAGGCCGTCACAGCTGGGCAAAAAACACTCACAGAGAGCTTGGAGAGATGTAAATCACTACATTTCATGACCGTCAGGTTTCCTTTTTTTCCATAAACTGTGCTTAAGTTCATAATAAAAAAGTAAACACAGGCAGATTACACTGACTTCACACAACCATTTTCTGGCTGTTAAGTTCTATATCAAGTTCAAAATTCATACACATGGGTTGAACTTCCCACATTATCGAAAACATGAGCCCTGGGCATGGGGGGCAAATGTGGGGGCTATGACCTTGTCAAACCACCCGGTAAGCGATCCTCTGGCCCCATAAAACCTTATGCCGCTGCCACATCCCCTGCTATTCGGCACTGCTCAGAATATACAGGCCTGAGCTCACAGGCAGGCAGAGGTTCGCCAGATTAAACTCTTATTGTCCAGTAATGGGAAATGGGAGCAAGAGGAAGTCTGATGTAGTAAAAAGAGCACCAGACAAGAATCAAAATATTTGAGTTCATTTCAAGAACTGACTTGTCATTTGTAGGAATGGGTGACTTCCCTCAGCAGGGCCTCTGTTCTCCCAGTTGCACAATGAAGGAGTGTTGCAAAACAGATTCCCCAAATGTAGCTGCTTAAAACAACATCCCTTATTATCTTATAGTTTCTGTGGGTCAGAAATAGGGCAGTGCCTTGTCCTGAGGTTGCAGTCAAGGGAGGAGCTGTTTCTAGGATTCTTCAGGGGCTGCTGGCAGGCTCAGCAGATGGTTTCCAAGCTCATTCGTGCAGTTGCTAGGGGCCTTTCTATAGGCTGTTTCACAACATGGCAGCTGGCTTTCCCCAGAGCAAGTGATTCAAGAGAAAGGGGTAGAGAGAGAGGAATAACCCAAGACAGAAGCTACCATCTTTATAACTTTATCTTGGAAAGGACAGCCCATCAGTTCTGTCATTTTCTATTCTCAAGTGGGCTGGTCACTAAGTCCAGTCCATACTCAGGTTTAGCTCTGCCTCTTGCAGGGAGTGGTATCAAATGTGTGGATACGTCTTTAGAACCATCATAGGGAGTTAAATCCAATGATCCCTAAAGGTTCCAGGTCTGTGACTATGGCTCCCAGGCCCTGGGAACATTGGGCATTGCAGACATAAGAGGGTCTGAGCTGACCTCTCTCTGGGCGAGCTGCACTCTCATCTCAGTAGAGAGGAGCTGGAGAAGGAGAGGTGCCTCAGCGGGAGGCACAGACCAGGGGGCTGTGTGCGATTCTCTTCAGTGAAGCCAGTGCCTAAGAGTAGCTGCTGAAAGAGTTCTGTTGGCCAGAGGACGGGCATCTGACCTGGATACCCTCCTGCTGCAGGCAAGGAACAATGTCTGACCACCTCAACCATCTGGGGCCTAGAAGCTGCGTGTGGAACCCTGCCCAGGCCGCAGCAGGAACAGACCAGGCAGTCGGACATATACCCCCTCTCCTTCATTCCTCCTAAGGAATGGGGAGGAATGATGCTGCAGCATCAGGGGATGAGCCAGGGAGGACTGTGCCAACCTTCTCCGAGGACCAAGACAAGAAGGAGACAGATAACCATTCAGAATCAAGTTCTCTTAAGAGGCTTTGTAGCATGAGATCAATAGCCCAAGCTTGGCATTAGATGGGTCTGGGTTTGAATACTGGTTCTGTCATACCAGTCATGCCCCCAGCCTCTCTAGTCTTATTTCCTTAACTACAAAATGGGTATAATAAGAATTAATATTCCAGAGCTGTGAAAATTAAGAGATAATCCATTAAGGCCCTTAGAACAGGGACTAACACATAATTAGGACTCCTAGATAATACTGTTATTATTAATAGTAGGATTACAAAACACACCAGAGTTCATCCAGTTCAGTTGCATACCCAACGTGGAAACCCCTTCTGATTTAAAATGACAGGTGACAGAGGGTTCGAGGCCACTGCTTAAATACTGTGAGAGCCTTGGAGCTCACTACCTTTCCTGGCAGCCTAGGACCAGCCAGGCTGACCACAGGGCCAACTCACAAATGGACAGCCTGAACCACACCTGCAGCCATAATCATCAGCCCTTCCATTCCTTTGATCCCAAGAGCAGACAATAGTTTTGAATTTCAAATAGTCCCTAACAGCAAGGGAGAAATTAAAGTGCACTCTCCTATTTAAGAGCCAAGTTTAGGTAAGTCCTCTTGGCAATCCCCAAAACATTTCTCTTATCCTCACTTGCATCTTGCTTCATTTTAGAGCCAAATCATAATTGAAACATTTGGTCTAAAAAGCTGTGCTAAAGGGATGCGTAAGGAAGATGTTTGCCCATAGGTTACCAGAAGAGCTCCGACTGGGAGTGGGTGGGTGGGTGTGGGTATCTGGGAGGCTGCATTTATCACTGGAAGGTTATAAGCATGTATAAGTACACAGGAGTGAGTGGAACGGGTTATCGTGAGTGTGCGTGTGTGTGTGTGTGTGGTGGGGACCACCTTGGAGCCCGGCTACAATGCTCCCCAACTGCAAAGCAATCACAAGTGTGGGTGCACATTTCTTTTCATCCCACTCTTCTCAGGGAGCTGCTTGTGTTGGCCAGGACTTGAGAACTCTCTCCCTGAGGCCCCTGGAGAGACATTCCGGTAGTGAACATAGAGCACAAACCCAAGAAAGCAAGCCATGCATAGCACCTCAAGGGCGCAGGGCAGGAGGTTGTTGAAAACTCCAGGGGAAGATATAAAGACTCAGAGTTCTGCAGCCCTCACCTCTTGGAAAGAGTCAGCTCCTCCCCCACCCCAAATTCCCAGTTTGAATTTTTTAAATCAGTCGTATAAGCAGACATCTGCCACTCTCATCTTCTGAATGAAAGGTGGAGATCAGAATAAGGAATCTTTGTGTTTTCATTAGGTATTTTAGCAAATGCAATGAGGACATTCAGATTCGATTTCCCTGTTTTGTATACACACATAAGTAGGTGCTAAGAGGATTACTTTTCCTGGAGCCACATCCTTCCTAAAGGCATCGGTCAAAGGAGACCCTTGTTAAACAGCATTTTCTCTAATTCCCCTGGCTTTTTTCCTTGTCTCAACGTGCAGTTATCTCGCCTGCTCCTAAATCCACCCACCTCACAGACGCGGGTATAAAGATGATCCAGCCTCTCCATTCTCCTCCTGCCCCCAGTTCCTTAATAAAGCTGAAGATGAACATTAGCGCCTGGTTCAGCAGCAGCTGAAAGGGAAAGGGCAGCCTCATCGAACCCTCACGGCCCCCTCGATGCCCGCATAGAAAAATGTAGCCTTTTTGCCTCTGTTCCAGTGAATGGCTTTTCGAGGGTTTTCATTAGGGCCTGGGTCTGCTGGTGCAGAAAGCCTCACAGATGTTGACATTTTTTTCATCCCTGGGTTAAGATGTCTTCCATAAGCTTTTATTCCTCATTTGTTACTTCTTTATTATCCGGGAGGTTTTGCCGCCGCCCTCCTCTCGGTTCTCTGAAGGGAGCAGCGGTAGCTGAGCCTGCCATTATCTCGGCCCTTTTCTCCAGCCTCCAGAGGCAACCGGGGCCTCGGGCCCCATTGTGGGGAACAGCAGGTAGCTGAGGCAGGCCGGGTCCCGCCTCAGACCCTATTGTGAGGCAGAGCCCTCCTCCCCACAGCTTGGCTCTGGGGATGTGAAAGGTCAGGGGCATGCCATGCTTCCATACCTGAGCTTTTGTTTGGGGCTGGAGGCAAATGATTCTAGAAGCAATTTCTTGGAAAGCAGCCTAGAGACTCCTTTCTTCCTTGTTACTATGCAAAGATGTACCACTCCCCTTGGGGCTGGGGGTGAGAGGATGGAGGATTCATTTAGATCATCTGTATCCCAAAATGCCCTGGGGAAAATTTTTTCTACCCAGAGGATGACTCAGAGAAGAATTTGGATGGAAGCCTGAAGTCTCTGAGATGTTGAGAGAAGTGCTTTGTGGTAAATATATAGAGGATTTCGTTAGTTTTGACTATCCTCTGTTTCCCATCTGGCAACCTGGAGACTACCTACAACCTCAGTTTCTTCATCTGTCAAATGGGGATAATACACCCTCTTCCGCCCACTTCATATAGTTATTCCAGTTATTGCATGGATCCAATGAGGTGCTTTAGAAACTGTTTTGCAAACCATAAGATTCTATACAGTATCTGCTCAGAGGGGCTCTGTGGACAATGACTTGAATATAAGCTGTCACATGATGCAAATTAATTTTTCTGAAAGGTATCGAGCAGAAGTATCGGCCGATGAAAGAACCTTGAGACATTCAGTTCCAAGCCCTGGGCAAGTTTGGTGCTCTGAGGGTGAGGTCTCAAGGCAAGTCAGGCTCCCGTGGTGGCAGATCATCCGAGGCTTGATGTCGCCCTCCTTGGCGGGCAGCCGTGGGAGACTGGCTGGGGACAACTGATATGTGTATATATGTAAGGAAAGATAAACAGGGCCCAGGGGTGCTTACTGACCACCAGCTTTTCTGAGCCAATTGCACCATAACTGGGAGTACACCAATGGGAACCTAAGCTGTCTTGTGGAAGGAAGGGGACTTCCAGGCTGCCCAGGCCTTGGGCTCTTTCTGGACACCACATTGTAAGAAAGCTATGAGGGTACAGAATCCTGCTCAAGGGAAGGACATCAAAATCACGAGATGACTAGAAATCCCGCACCACAGACACTGTGGTGAGAGCTGAGGCTGCATCCCCTACTTGGTAGCTCCGGGACACTGTGGGAAAGGGGTGTTAGGCTTGTTGTGTGTGACCCTGACAGTTGGAACTGCAACTGAGAAGGAAAGCATATCAAAGGAAAATATTTCAGGTGGTCAGAATTGTCTAAAGTGGAGTGGGCTGCTTTGTGAGGTAGTGAGCACTCTGTCATTGCAGGTAATATAGCACAGGGTGATTTGGGCAGGAGATTTAGCTCCTGAGCATTAATTTAGGGCTTACTTTGTCAGGCCCAGCAGGTTCTTTTTATTCCTAAAATTCCTGAAATTCTTCCATTTTTTATATTTATTAATACATCATTCATTTTTCTGGGAATTAAGTTAAATACAGTCAACTTCCTCTTGTGGTAATAGGTAAATAATATACTCAGTGAACAAAAGCGGGTAGAATATGATGGAGAGTCCATGCTCTGAAGAGCAAATTCCCATATTTGCAGCTTTTAGTTGAGGCCAGATACAACTGGCATGGTAAAAAGGAAGTGAGGGCACTAGTGAATAAAACAATTTTTTTCTGGCTGGGAACCAAAGAACCAAGATAGTAAATAGAAAGGATAAATCCTTAAAAAGAAAGAGACAGAAAGAAGATCCCCAAATCCTGTGTACCCACATCTTTGTCTGAACCCTGAACCACACATACCCAGAGAAGACACAAAGCAAGGGAGCTGCTAGAGGAAGATCTGAACCGATAATGACATTGCTGCCCAAGAAACAAAGTTTACAGTTTGAATCCAACAAAGATAATTGCCTGATAAAACAAGTTAAAAAAAATTCAATATACATAGAACCAGGAAAATAAAACACATTCTCAAGAGTTTAAAAAAAATCAACTGAGACCACCACAAAAGAAAATATCCTCACAACAAAAGACTAAATAGGAAATTTCAACAAATAAATATTTTTAAATGGACATCCTAGAATTGAGAAATACATTATCTAAATTGTTTTTTAAAAATCACTAAATGAATTTAACAGAATGGAGAGAGAGAAAAGAGAAAGTAAACTTGAAGATGAAATAGAAATTACCCAATTTAAAGAAAGAGAAAGAAGAGTGGAAATATAAATATAAGTCAGAGAGTGTCAATAGACATACAAGTAGTCTCAGAAGAAGAGGGAAGAGTGAATGGGACAGAAAAAGTTTGAAGAAATTAATGCCAAATTTTTCTCAAATATGATGAAAGGTATAAATTTACATACTCAATGTGTTCAATCAACAGCAAGCAGTATAAACGTAAAGAAAACCTCATCATATCACACCATAGTCAAATGTTGAAAAACAACAATAAAGAGAAATCTTGAAAGAAACAAGAGAAAATGACACATACGCAGGAGAACAACAATCCAGTTAAGAACTGATATCACATCAGAAATTCTGAAGGCTAGAATAACATTTTAAGTGCTAAAATTAAAACAAACAAAATCCTGTCAACCCAGAATGCTAGATCCAGTAAAAATATTTCTCAAGAATCAAAGAGAAATAAATTTTTAGGTAAAAGAAAACCAAGCAAATCTGTCACCAACAGACTTGCACTATAGGAAATGCTAAGGAAGTGTTCCAAACTGAAAGGAAATAATACCAAATGGGAACTCAGATCCTCAGAAAGGAAAGAACATTAGAAGTGGAAAATATTGGGATAAATACAAAACTCTACTCTTTCTCCTCTTAATTTCTTTATAATATATAAGAATGTTTAAACCCAAAACAATATCATTGCCTCATGTGGTTTATAACATATGTAGAGGTCATGCCTGTAATAATTAAGGCATAAGGAATGGAGGGGTAGGAATTTATATGACTGCAAATTTTCTCCATGTTGTGTGAAGTATTAACTATAAGTAGACTATGAAAAGTTAAGGATACATTACATGTAGTGCTTAGAGAAACCTTAGGAAAATGTTTTAAATCACAGCTAAAAATCAATGTGTAAATTAAAATAGAATTCTTAAAGTTATCCAAATAATCCACCAAAGGCAGGCAAGGAGGAATGGAGGATGGAAACAACTGACTGGGCCAAAGAGAAAACAGATAACAAAGTGACAGGCCCAAACCCAACCGCATTAATGATTACACTAAGATTTAATGAACTAAACACTATGTAAAAGGCAGAGTTGGTCAGAATGGATAAAAATGAAAGCAAGACCCATCTCTATGCTGTTTAGAAATATATACAGAGAGCTTTTATTTTAAATATAGATACTTGAGATTAAATGATAAAGATAGGCTAAAAGTGAATGGATGGTAAAAAGTATTTGCTATACCAACAGTAATCATAAGAAAGTTTGAGAAGTTATATTAATATCAGATACAACAGACAACAAGAGAAAGATTAAAGAAATAAAGAGACATTTTATAACGATAAAAGGATCAGTTTAACAAGAAGGCTTGACAAGCATAAGTATGTATGTACCTCATAACAGAGCTTCAAAATGTGTGGGGTAAAAATTAACAGAATTAAAGGGAAAAATGGATAAGACTATGGTTATAGTTGGAGACTTTAATGCCCCACTGTCAGCAAGAGATAGAACAATTAGATAAATATAATCAACAAAGACATAGAAAATGAATAATTTCAACCACTTTGACTTAACTGATGTTTGTAAAAGGCTACAGCCAACAATCCAAGAATACATATTCTTTTCAAGTGTGCATGATCTGTTCATCAAGACTTGTGATATGCTTAGACACAAACAAGTCTCAGCAAATTTTGAAAGACTGAAATTATATAGACTATGTTCTCAGACCACAGTGGATTTAATTAGAAATCAATAGCAATAAGATACTTAGGGGATTGGTTTAAAGATGGTGGCGTGAGAGGTGAGACAGAAACCTCCTCCCAAAACCACATATAATATGAAAATACAGCAAATACAACTAATCCTGAAGGAGCAACAGGAAAGAAGGCTGCAACAGAATGCCTCTCTGCAGACAGATGTAGATCTGGGGAAAAGACCAGACCTCATGGAACCAAAGTACCAAAGTGGTGATCCAGCAGGACCCAAGCCCTTCCCTTACCCCAGCTCACTGGTGGGAGGAAGAGAAATGGAGCAGGGGGAAGCCTAGGACTGCTGAACACCCAGCCCTGGAGATCTGCTCTAGGAGCACGAACCTACATTACATGGTGCTCTGGAGATTAGTGGGGTTGGAAAGCTAAGAAAGGCAGAATACTTGGAGAGACTGAGATTCCAGCCACTTGTGGAGAACAGGTACCCACAATTGGCTGCTCAGGGACAAAAGAAAGGCAAGCACTTTGAGAGACTTGCCAACAGCGAGAGGGCTGCTAAAGGGGCAAGACTGCACAAAGCTGACTGCACAGGAGAAAGGACAGGTGGACAAAATTGTCCAGGCACACTGAGCCCAGGATGTTGGGAACTTGCAAGAGCTTCAGGCGCTCCATCCCCCTTCAGGCAGCTCTGAGGCCCTCCACCGCAATATGCAGCTTGCCACTCCTTCCTCCTGACTGGCACCAGCTTGCAAACCTGCTACCCCCACCATTGTGCCAGTCCAGTCAGAGGGCAGCCCTGCGTATGACAGCTACAAAGGCATACCACAGAGGCTCCTCCCTGCATGCTCGGCCCACTGGCCCTGGCATTGGAGGCAGGCACTGCAGCCAGGAAGCAGGAGAGAGCGCTTTCCTCCCTGGAGACACCAGCACCACTCACCTGAGACCCCCGCCCTCTTCCAGGCACTGAGCAGCTCCAGAGAGTAGAGCTTCTGGTCACTAGAGGGCACCACCTACACCAAGTTATTATTACAAATATGAAACGTCAAAAGAACCTGGTACAAACCTAAATCACACAAACAACAGAAAGAGGGCCAAGTGAAATTAAACTCACCAATCTTCCTGAAAAAGATTTCAAAATAAAAATCATAAACATGCTTACAGAGCTACAGAAAAATATTCAAGACCTCAGGGAAGAATTTGAGAAAGAGATAGAAACTTTGAAAAACACAGTATCCGAAATGAAACATACAATGGAGGGATTTAAAAGCAGATTAGATGAAGTAGAGGAGACAGTAAATGAAATAGAAATTAGAGAACAGGAATACAAAGAAGCTGAGGCACAGAGACAAAAAAGGATCTCAAGGAATGAAAGAATATTGAGAGATTCGTGTGACCAATCCAAATGGAACAATATTCGCATTATAGGAGTATCAGAGGAAGAAGAGATACAAAAAGGGATGGAAAGTGTCTTTGAGGAGGTAACTGCTGAAAACGTCCTCAGTCTGGGGAAGGAGATAGTCTCTCAGGCCATGGAGGTACACAGATCTCCCCACACAAGGGACACAAGGAAGACAACACCAAGACATATAATAATTAAAATGGCAAAGATCAAGGATAAAGGCAGAATATTAAAGCACCCAGAGAGAGAAAAAAGATCACGCACAAAGAAAAACCCATCAGGCTATCAGACTTCTCAGCAGAAACCTTACAGGCCAGAAGGGAGTGGCATGATATATTTAATGCAATGAAACAGAAGGGCATCAAACCAAGAATACTCTATGTGGCAAGATTATCATTTAAGTTTGAAGGAGGGATTAAACAATTTCCAGATAAGCAAAAGTTGAGGGAATTTACCTCCCACAAACCATCTCTACAGTACATTTTGGAGGGACTGCTATAGATGTAAGTGCTCCTAAGGCTAAATAGCTCTCACCACAGAAAATAAAACAACAGTAAAGGAAGTAGACCAATTAATTACTAAGCAAATGCAAAATTATATCAACTACCCCAAAAGTCAGTCAAGGGATACACAAAGAGTACAGAGTATGACACCTAATATATAAAGAATGGAGGAGGAAGCAAAAGAAGGGAGGGAAAAAAAAAGAACCTTTAGATTGTGTTTGAAATAGCATGCTGAGTGAGTTAAGTTAGACTGTTAGACAGTAAAGAAGCTAACCTTGAACCTTTGGTAACCATCAATCTAAAGCCTGCAATGGCAATAAGTACATACCTATTGATAATCACCCTAAATGTAAGTGAACTGAACGCACCAATCAAAAGACATAGACTTACTGAATGGATAAAAAAACAAGACCCGTCTATATACTGCCTATAAAAGACTCACTTCAAACCAAAAGATATACACAGACTAAAAGTGAAGGGATGGAAAAGGATATTTCATGCAACTATTGGGGGGGAGAAAAAAACAGGAGTTGCTGTACTTGTATCAGACAAAATAGACTTCAAAGAAAGTAACAAGAGACAAAGAAGGATGTTACATAATGATAAAGGGGTCTGTCCAACAAGAGGATATAACCATTATAAATATCCATGCACCCAACATAGGAGCACCTACATATGTGAAACAAATACTAACAGAATTAAAGGAGGAAAAAGAATGCAATGCATTCATTTTAGGAGGCTTCAACACACCACTCACTCCAAAGGACAGATCAACCAGACAGAAAATAAGGAGAAAGAGGTACTGAACAACACATTGGAACAGATGGACCTAACAGACATCTACAGAACACTCCACCCAAAGCAGCAGGATACACATTCTTCTCAAGTGCACATGGAACATTTTCAAGAATAGATCACATACTAGGCCACAAAAAGAGCCTCAGTAAATTCAGAAGGATTGAAATTGTGCCAACCAGCTTCTCAGACCACAAAGGTATGAAACTACAAAAGAATTATGCAAAAAAAACAAAAAAGCCCATAAACACATGGAGGCTTAAAACATGCTACTAAATAATCATTGGATCAATGACCAAATAAAAACAGAGATCAAGCAATATATGGAGACAAACGAAAACAATAACTCAAAGCTACAAAATCTGTGGGATGCAGCAATGGCCATGCTAAGAGGGAAGTATATTGCAATACAGGCTTACCTCAGAAGAAAAGAACAATCCCATATGAACAGTCTAAACTCACAATTAATGAAACTACAAAAAGAAGAACAAATGAGGCCTAAAGTCAGTAGAAGGAGGGACATAATAAAGTTCAGAGCAGAAATAAATAAAATCAAGAAGAATAAAATAATAGAAAGAATCAATGAAAGCAGGAGCTGGTTATTAGAGAAAATTAACAAAATAGATAAACCCCTAGCCAAATTTATCAAGAAAAAAAGAGAGTGTACACACAAACAGAATCAGAAGTGAAAAAGGAAAAATAACTACGGACACCACAAAAATACAAAGAATTATTAGAGAATACTATGAAAAATTATATGCTAACAAATTGGATAACCTAGAAGAAATGGACAACTTTCTAGAAAAATACAACCTGCCAAGGCTGACCCACAAAGAAAGAGAAAATCTGAACAGACCAATTATCAGCAATGACATTGAACTGGTAATCAAAAAAACTACCTAAGAACAAAATTTCTGGACCAGATGGCTTCACTGTTAAATTTTACCAAACATTTAGTGAAGACTTAATACCCACCCTCCTTAAAGTTTTCCAAAAAGTAG
The DNA here is from genome assembly GCA_032199065.1 of Smutsia gigantea. Classification (NCBI taxonomy): domain Eukaryota; kingdom Metazoa; phylum Chordata; class Mammalia; order Pholidota; family Manidae; genus Smutsia; species Smutsia gigantea. The sequence goes on along the minus strand of JAVSCE010021269.1, from coordinate 62,866 downwards.
AAGAGGGAATACTTCCAAACTCATTCTATGAGGCCAGCATCACTCTAATACCAAAACCAGGCAAAGACACCACAAAAAAAGAAAATGACAGACCAATATCCCTGAAGAACACAGATGCAAAAATCCTCAACAAAATATTAGCAAACCCAATTAAAAAATACATCAAAAAGATCATCCATCACGATCAAGTAGGATTTATTGCAAGGATGCAAGGATGGTACAATATCAGAAAATCTAATACATCATATACCACCATCAACAAAAAGGACAAAAATCACATGATCTTCTCCATAGATGCTGAAAAAGCATTCAACAAAATTCAAGATCCATTCATGATAAAACCTCTCAACAAAATGGGTATAGAGGGCAAGCATCTCAACATAATAAAGGTCATATATGACAAACCCACAGCCAACATCACACTTAACAGTGAAAAGCTGAAAGCTTTTCCTTTAAGATCAGGAACAAGACAAAGATGCCCACTCTCCCCACGTTTATTTAACATAGTACTGGAGGTCCTAGCCATGGCATTCAGACAACACAAAGAAATAAAAGGCACACAGATTGGTAAGGAAGAAGTTAAACTGTCACTGTTTTCAGATGACATGATATTGTACATAAAAAACCTAAAGAATCCACTCCAAAACTACTAGAACTAATAACTGGATTCAGCAAAGTTGCAGGATACAAAATCAATACACAGAAATCTGTTGCATTTCTATATACTAATGATGAACTAGCAAAAAGAGAAATCAGGAAAACAATTCACAATTGCATCAAAAAGAATAAAATACCTGGGAATAAACCCAACCAAGGAGGTAAAAGACCTATACCCTGAAAACTACAAGACACTCATGAGAGAAATTAAAGAAGACACCAATAAATGGAAATACATCCCATGCCCATGGATAGGAAGAAATAATATTGTCAAAATGGCCATCCTGCCTAAAGTAAGCTACAGATTCAATGCAATCCCTATGAAAATACCAACAGCATTCTTCAACGAACTAGAACAAATAGTTCTAAAATTCATATGGAACCATAAAAGACCTTGAATAGCCAAAGTAATCCTGAGAAAGGAGAATAAAGCTGGGGAGATTATGCTCCCTGACTTCAAGCTCTACTACAAAACCACGGTAATCAAGACAATTTGGTACTGGCACAAGAACAGACCTATAGACCAATGGAACAGACTAGAGAGCCCAGATATAAACCCAAGCATATATGGTCAGTTAATATATGATAAAGGAGCCATGGATATACAATGGGGAAATGACAGTCTCTTCAACAACTGGTATTGGCATAACTGGACAGCTACGTGTAAGAGAATGAAATTGGATTTCTGTCTAACTCTATACACAAAAGTAAACTCAGAATGGATCAAAGACCTAAATGTAAGTCATGAAACCATAAAACTCTTAGAAAAAAACAGGCAAAAATCTCTTGAATATAAACATGAGCAACTTTTTCCTGAACACATCTCCTCAGGCAAGGAAAACAAAAGCAAAAATGAACAAATGGAACTACATCAAACTAAAAAGCTTCTGTACAGCAAAGGACACCATCAGCAGAACAAAAAGGCATCCTACAGTATGGGAGAATATATTTGTAAATGTCTTATATGAAAAGGAATTAATATCCAAAATATATGAAGACCTCATATGCCTCAACACCCAAAAAGCAAATAACCCAATTAAAAAAATGGGTGGAGGATCTGAACATACTTCTCCAAAGAAGAAATTCAGATGGCCAACAGGCACATGAAAAGATGCTCCACATCACTAATTATCAGGGAAATGCAAATTAAAACCACAATGAGATACCACCTCACACCAGTTAGGATGGCCAACATCCAAAAGACAAAGAACAACAAATTCTGGTGAGGATGCGGAGAAAGGGGAACCCTCCTACACTGTTGGTGGGAATGTAAATTAGTTCAATTATTGTGAAAAGCAATATGGAGTTTCCTCAAAAAACTAGAAATAGAAATACTGTTTGACTTAGGAATTCCACTCCTAGGAATTTACCCAAAGAAAACAATATCCCAGATTCAAAAAGACATATGCACCCCTATGTTTATTGCAGCACTATTTACAATAGCCAAGATATGGAAGCAACCTAAGTGTCCATCAGTAGATGAATGGATAAAGAAGATGTGGTAAATATACACAATGGAATATTATTCAGCCATAAGAAGAAAACAAATCCTACCATTTGCAACAACATGGATGGAGCTAGAGGGTATTATGCTCAGTGAAATAAGCCAGGTGGAGAAAGACAAGCACCAAATGATTTCCCTCATTCGTGGAGTATAACAATGAAGCAAAACTGAATGAACAAAACAGCAGCAGTCTCACAGACTCCAAGAAGGGACTAACGGTTACCAAAGCCGAGAGGTGGGGGAGGGAAGGTGGGGAGGGAGGGAGAGGGGATTGAGGGGCATTATGATTGCCACACATGGTGTGAGGGGGTGTCACAGGGAAGACAGTGTAGGGCAGAGAAGAGAAGTAGTGACTCTGTGGCATCTTACTATGCTGATGGACAGTGACTGCAGTGGGGTGTGGGAGGAACTGAAAATATGGGTGAATGTAGTAAGCACAATGTTGCTCATGTGAAACCTTCACAAGAGTGTATATCTATGATAACTTAATAGAAAAAAAAAGCTTGAGATAGGCATCTTTTCAAATGTTTATAAGCCATTAAAAAATATTTTATTTTTCAGAAAAAAATAAATAAATAAAAAATAAGATATCTGGGAAAATCCCAAATACTTTAAAGTTAAACAACACAATTATGAATAATCCATGAGCCAAAAAATAAATCACTAGGTAAAATATTTTTTAAAAAATGAAAATTAAAATACATCAAAGTATGTGGTATGTACAAAATTAGTGCTTACAGGAAACCAGTAGTCTTGAATGCATGTTTAAGAAAAGAATAAACACTCCAAATAAGTGGTCTAGGTTTCTGCCTTATAAATTAGAAAAAGAAAAGTAATTAAATTCAAATTAAGTAAAGGGAAAGAAATAAAAAAGAACAAAAATCAATGAAATACAAAATGGACAAGCAATTGAGAAAAATCACTGAAACAAAATCTGGTTTTTAAAGATATCAGTAATATTAACATCTAGCTCAACTGATCAAGAAACAGAACATATGAATTACCAATGCCAAAAGAGATAATATTAGTACAGATGCTACAGACATCAAAAGGCTAATAAGGTTTATTTTTAATAACTATGTCTATGTATTTCACAACTTAGATAAAGTGGGTATATCCATTATGAGACACAAATCACCAAACCTAACCCAAAAAGAAGAAATTTGAATAGCCTCATATTAACTAAAGAAATTGAAATTATAAATAAGAACTTCCCCATGAGAAAATTTCAGAACCAGATGGCTTCACTGGTATATTCTACAAAGTATTTAAAGAAGAAATAACGCCAATCCTACATAAACTTTTTCTAAAACTGGAGAAGGAGGGACACACCTCGAACTATTTTAGGAGGCCAATATTACCCTGACACCAAAACCAGACAGAGAGATCACAAGAAAAGGAAACTGCAGACCAATATCCCTAATGAAATAGATAAAACCCAAAATTCTAGATAATAAAATCTAACAATATATAAAAAGGATAATATATCATGACCATGTAGATTTCACAAAGGAATGCAAATTGGTTCAAATTTTAAAAACTCAATGTAATTCAGCATATTGATAAAATAAATAAAGATATATGATCATGTCAATAAATATACAAAAAGGATATGACAAAATTCATCACCCATTCATGATTTTTAAAAACTCTCCAAAAAATAAGAATAGAGGTGAACTTCTTCAACTTGATTTAAAAAAAAAGTTTTGTTTTTTAACCTACAGCTAATACAATATTTAATGGTGAGAGACTGAATACTTTTCCCCTAAGATTGGGAACAAGGCAGAAATGTCCACTCTCACCACTGCTATTCAACAGTCCTGGAAGGTCTAGCTAGTCAGGACAATAAGACAAGAAAATGAAACAAAAGACATATAGACTGAAAAAGAACAAATAAACAAATCATGCAAATGACATAACTGTCTATTAGTAAAACCCAAGAAATCTACCCCCAAAAATATTTTAGAAATGATAAGAGAGTTTAGCAAGATTATGGATGCAAGATAAACATATAAATATCAACTGTGTTTCTATACACTAGCAATGAAGACATGGACTCTGAAATTAAAAATATAAGGCATTTATAATCACTAAAAAACCCACTAAAGTATAAATCTAACAAAACATGTTCAACACTTATATCCTGAAAACATCAAAATGCTGATGGAAGAAATTCTAAGTAAATGGGGAGACATACTATACTAATGGAAGGGAAGACTCAATAATATGCTAATTCTCTCCAAACTGATGTAGAGGTGTAACAACATTTCTATCAATATCTTAGCAAGATTATTTTGGGGGAAATGGGTGGCCAGTTGTATGTATATATGTATTATACTGAGATACATCCAATAAATTGCACAAATCTTAAGGTACACATTGATGAATATTGACATGTGTATACACTCATGTAACCATTACCCAGATCAAGACATCATATATTCTAATTTTCTTTCCCCTATATCTATTTCTCATCTTCTCATCCCCCTCCCCTATGGTAACCACCAGTTTGTGCTCTGTGTTTATGAATTTATTTCAATTTTGTTTGTTTGTTTTGTTTTTAGATTCCACATATAAGTGAAATCATATGGTATTCATCTTTCTATATCTGACTTATTTCACTTAGCATGATACCCTCTAGATCCATCCATGTTGCAAATGGCAAGATTTCATTTTTGTGTGTGTGGGTGAATAATATTTCATTGTATAAATGTATCATATCTTCTTTACCCATTCATCTACTGGTGGACACTCAGTTTGCTTCCATTATTTTGGCTGTTGTAAATAATGCATCAGTAAGCATAGGGGTGTATATATTTTTATGACCAGGTATTTTGTTTTCTTCAGGTAAATTCCCAGAAGTGGAATTGCTGGTCATATGGTATTTTTACTTTTAGTTTTTTTAGAAAATCCCAGCAACATTTTTTGTAGATATGGACATGCTTATTATAAAATTTACATGAAAAGAAGGAAATAGAGTAACTAAAACAATTCTGAAAAGGAGTAAAGTGGGAGATATCACTCTACCTGCTTGTTGCAACATATTATATAGCCACAGTAATCAAGAGGAATAGATGCACAGATCAATGGGATAAAATACAGAATCCAGAAATTGGCCCACACAAGTATGACCAACTTTGATTTTTAACAAAAGTGTAAAAGCACTTCCATGGAAAAACGATAGCCTTGTTAACAGATCAAATGGATATTCAAAGGCAAATTAAAAAGCAAACCTAAACCTCACACCTTTTACAAAAATGTAAAACAAAACTACAAAGCTTTTGGAAGATAACAGAGGAAAAAGAACTTAAGGACCTAGGGTTTGGTCGAAGAGTTCTTAGACCAAAAGCATCATCCATAAGATAAAAAATTGATAACTCAGACTTCATAAATATTAAAATCTTTTGCTCAAATATCTCTTAAGAGGATGAAAAGACAATTAGAGACCAGGGAAAAAATATTTGCAAACCACATATCTGACAAAGGACTCATATCTAGAATATATAAAGAATTCCCAAAACTAAACTGAAAAAAAAACCCATCCAATTAGTAAATGGACACAGAGAGACATTGCACTGAAGAGGATATATAGATGGCAAATAAGTAGAGGAAAAGATTATTATAACATCACTAGCCATTGGAGAAACCACAATGAAATATCGCTACACATCTATTAGAACAACTAAACCTTGAAAAATAGTCACAATATGAAATGCTGGCAAGCTTGTAGAGAGACTGGATCTCTCATACATTGTGGGAATGTAAAATGATATAGCCATTCTAGAAATCAGCTTGGTAGTTTCTTTAAAAACTAAACATACACTTCCCATATCTCACAACAATTGCACTTTTGGGCATTCATCCCAGAGAAATGAAAACTTACATCAACACAAAAACCTGTACATGATTGCTCTTGTCACTTTGTTGTAATATTCAAAGACCAAAAGCAACTAAAATATCTCAGTAGGTGAATGGTTGAACAAACACTGGTATATTCATACTACAGAATACTTCCTAGCAATAAAAAGCAATGAACTATTGATACATGTGACCATCTGGATTTATCTAAAGGACATATGCCAAGTGAAAAAAGCCAAGCTTAAAAGGTCACATACTGTATTATTCCATGTATATAATATTCCTGAAATGATAGAACGATAGTGATGGAAAACAGGTGAGTGGTTGCTAGTGTTTAGGGATGATGGGAGAAGGGGATGGATATGATTATAAAGAGGTAGCACAACAGAGATCTTTGTGGTGATGGAATAGCTCTACATTTCAATCATGGTGGTCGTTACATAAATATATACATGTGATAATGACACACATACACATCCTACCAATGCCAAGTTACTGGTTTTAATATTGTACTGTAACCACTGGGGGAAACTGGATGAAGGGTGCATAAGTCCTCTGTACTACCTTTGTAATTTCCTGTGAATCTATAATTATTTCAAAATATAAAGATTAATAAAACAGTTATTGTATTTCTATATATAAGTAATGAACAATTGGGAAATAAAAGTTAAAAACTCCATTTACAAATAGTATAAAGAATACTTGGGAATAAATTTAAAGAAAGATGTGTCAGACCTGTACTCTAAAAACTATAAAATATTAAGGCAAATTAAAGAAACTTAAATAATGAACAGGCATACTGTGCTCATAGATTTCAAGATTCATAGATTTAAAGCTGTTTTAGAGAAATAGGTAAGCAGATTCTAAAATTATATGGAAAAACTAAGAATCCGAAACAGCCAAAATAATCTTTAAAATATAAGCAAATTTTGAAGAATTTGCATTACCTGATTTCAGTAATCAAGTAATAAAGACTCTATGCCTTGGCATAATTATATAGATATAGATTAATGGATCAGAATAGAAAATCCAGGTATAGACCTGAAGTTACAGAGTTAATTGATTTTTGGGGAAGTCCTAAGGTACTTCAATGGGGAATGAGTGGTTTTCTTAAGAAATAATGCCGAGTACCTGCTGGGAAAAAAAATTGTGTCTTAAACCTTACCTCACAACACATATAAAATGACCAAAATGGGTCACAGACCTAAACATAAGAACTAAAACGATAAAATTTCTAGAAGAAAACATAGGAGAAAATCTTTGTGATATTGTGTTGGCATAGAATACCAAATCATGACACAACAACATGAATCATAAAATACATATTAAATAAAATGGACTTCATTGAAATTAAAAACTTGTGTTCATCTAAGGACACATTTTAAGAAACTGAACACACAAACTAGTCTAGGAGAAAATAATTGCAAACTACATACCTGGTGAAGGGCTTGTACCCAGAATAATAAACAAACAATGCTACAAAAAATGGGCAAAAGATATGAACAGACACCTGCTCAACCAAGATGTATGACTAGCTGATATCGATATGACTAGTCTTTAGGGTAATACAAATTAAAACCACAATGAAATACCACCATACACCCACTAAAATGGGTAAAATTGAAAAGACTGTTAACACCAGGTGTTAGTGAGGATGGAGCACGATTGGGCTGTCATATTTACTGGTGGGAATGTGCAATGGTGCAGCCACTTTGAAAAAAGTGCTTGGATGTGTCTTATAAAGGTAAACATATACCCACAGACAATCCATCAATTTCACTCCTAGGTATTTTGTCCAAGAGAACTGAAAATATCTGTCCATGCAAAGAGTCATATGTGATTGTTCACAGCAGCATTATTCATAGCCACTTAGTCATTTAGCAGCACAAATCTGGAAACAACCCAAATGTCCTTCAGTTGATGAATGGACAAACTGTCATTATCCTATTAAAAAAAAACAAAATACTAATACATGCAACAACATGGGTTAATTTCAAAAGCATTATGGTAAATGAAAGAAGAATGAAAATACACTGTATCATTCCATTTAGATAAAATTCTAGAAAGGGCAAAATTATGGCAAGACTAGCAGTTGCCTAGAGCAGGGGGTCCAGGGAGGGTATTTACTCTGATGGGGCATGAGGGAGCTTTTGGGGGATGGTGGGAATGTCTGTGTCTTGATTGTGGTAGTAGTTACATGACCATACACAACTGCCCAAAACCCATCAGCTGCATCCATAAAGTGTATAAATATTACTGTGTAAATGACACCTCAATGAAAAAAATACCTCAACCCTAAAACAGTAAATACAGTTCTGGGTAACTTTTGATTATCGCAAGCTATCCACTGCTACCATACTGACTGAGCCAAAACCAAAGAAGAGCAAGACACAATAGAAACTTCACATCCAGTAGGTCCTGCACCCTTATCTCAGGCTTTCTGAAATATTGAAAAGAGTCAAAGAGCCTTGTTTACAACTTTTATGAATCCCTGGTGGTCCAGGGACCCAACACTAAGAACTATGGGAAGAGATGCTCTCCCTGGTCACAGCATTCTCTGAATGAATGTGTAAATATGAGTGGAGAAATGGGATCTTTGCCACTGGGTCTTTGCCAGAGTGTGAAGCTTGTACTTTTTGGTAGAAGTAAATCAGCGGGGATTAGTGCACAAGGGGTATTTTGTGAGGCAGGGCCCTGAGCAGAGCTGGCTTCCTGTCCACTTGGCCAGGAACCATTTCTGCAAGGATTGCCTAAAGTCACTTAGGAGGCAACAAAGGAATGCCTTATTTGGACAGGACTGAAATACTCAGAAAGGAGTCATAATTAAACTTACATTTAAATTGCCAATTACATTGGAGCGGTTTTTCAGATTTTCAAATTGGCTGGAATTCAAGGCAAAACTAAAAATGGATTAGGTTTAAATAAACATGAAAAGAAAAGATTTCATCTTTTCCTTCCCTCCTATAATTCCTTCGTGTCACTCTGACACACTGAGAAGTAGGGAAAATGCAATTAAACATTTAATGCATAAATTGCTGTGCGCCGACACTGTACAAGGGACTGGGACACCAAGAAGAAGCAGACATGGTTTCTGCTCCTGACAAGCTCACCGAGTAAGCAGGGACAGAGGTGTGCGTACCGCCAGTGCTGATACAAAAACAGACTGTGATGGAGCAAAAGATGGGACAGTTTCACAGGAGACAGTCAGTTCTGATGGAGTCAGGACTTTGAAGACTGACCTCACAAAGGTGATGACACTGCACAGGACCTGGAAGGATGAGATTTAATAAGCAGAGAAGTTGGAGACAGTAGCAAAAGAAATGGCAGAAGCAAAATCATGGGGCAGAATCTCCTGTGATGTTTGGGACAGGGGTAGATATTTTGGTGGGGCAGGAGCTCACAGGCAGATGAGTAGGAAAGTAAAGAATGAAGGGCATTCAGTCTGTATTTTAGTTTTTTGCTGTCTGATTATCTCTGGGCACCAGAGTCCCAGCCTTGCCTGTGGCCCCAGGGCCACCCCCTTGGGAGAGGAGCTCAACAGGGCACTCTATACCTGTTCATTCAGAGTGAGCAGCCAGGTGTTACCTCCAGATGCAGAACTAAATTTGAGACAGATCATCTATGACACTGGATCCATATAGTTAGATCCAGAAGACCATGTAATTTCCCCAATGTGTTTATTCAGACTTCAGTTAAATGGGCACTAATAGTCCTTTACAAGAGAGAAAAAGAGAGTGTGTGCACAGTATAAACCTATCTAGCACCTCACAGTTTCTTTAAAGCACTTTCTCACCTGTTAACCAGTTGATTCTACCAATACCCCCATGAGTTAGAGAGGCAGAGAAAGTGTATCCCATTTTGTAGATAAGGAAATCAGCTGGAGCTGCCACTGGCTCAAGGTCAATGTCCCATCACAAAGTAGCTACAGAATAGAAACACAGTCTGAAGGGTAGGGGAAGGGGTGACTTATTGACCAGATCTCTATCCCGCTTTTTAAGGTTATGAGCCCTTCATCAAAATGTCAAAAAGGCCAGTTTCCTGTGGACTTCAGAAAAGTTGGTTTTGATCAGATCAACAAGTCCCCTGGAGTGTTACAAGTCACATACTCTGGCTTTTCCTGCTAAGGATTATGAAATTCATATTTAGTGATCAACTTATTCTCGGGATGGAATGCTCTTACACTAATGCTAATTAATGGCTATCCTTTTCTCTTGTTTCTTTTTGTGACATCAAATCATATAGCACCAACACTGGAAGGGCCTTAGAGGCACTAGTAATGTGGTTTTAAAGTTTTTTCATTACTGACCAGCACCTATCGTCACAGTGACTCACAACCTTAGAAGTGGGTAACAGCCTGGATCATTTTCCTCATCTTACAAGTGAAATTAGTATGACAAAAAGAGGCTAAGCCACTTGCCCAAATCATAGAGCTAGGCCTCTAGCACAAGTCTCATGACCCATGACCAATATGCAATCTATTACATCAAACTCCCTCTCCCTTACACCCTGCAGACTGGATGTAAACTACATCCCTGAACTTCACAAATGGGGAAAAGCTGCCCAGAGAGAAGCAGAGGTCTGGCCTTAATGCCATCTGGAGAGCTCCCTGCCTCTCACCCTCCCCACAGAGAGGAAGAAACGTTAAGTACCCCCTCCACACCATCATGAGGGTTATTACATGCAGCCCTATCAAACTTAAATATGACTCCAGGCCGATATCAAAAGGAAGGGGACAGTGTCCACCTACTCATTCATGGGTAGCTGGTCACATTATGTTGTCCTGGCCACAGACGAATTTGCTCCAGGGCATTCTCTTGAAACACATAATAGCATCCCACATCCTCCCCCCAGCCCCAGTTCCTGCTGACAGGCAGGCTCTGAAGCCAGCAGGCTGCAGCCTGAAGCAGCTCCCAGCAGGAGCTGGAGGAGGCCGGCAAGGTTACAGGTGCTTTTCATCCGGCCTTGCAGGAGAGCAGCAACTTCCTGCTGCTAGAAATTTGTCTGCAAATTTTTGTCTTCATTCAAACCGATGGATGGAGGCCCAGAGACACTGGGGTGATATGATAACTTGATTAAGCCCCAGGACAGATGACACGGTAGCTCAAAGGCCATGTGCTCTCCTCCTTAACCTCTCCAAGGGAGACCACAGGCTTTGCTGGTAATTGGCCCATTGTCCTTTCCACCATGCTTCCTACAGAACCCCCCCACCCCCCACCCAGTTGCCATGGCCTTGGTTCATTTCTAGGGCAGCCTTAAACGCTCTCAAGACCCATCAGACCCAGTGAGCTGTGAAAAATACCTATAATGGGACATAACAGAGTCATAATTTGAGAGGCCCAAAATGACCCTTAATGGCAACACTTCCTTAGTAAGATATCCTTCCATCCTCCAGGCTGGATGTAAATTGCAACATATTTAGGGATAAAATCCTGAGACAGTTTTGTTTAAAGATGAATTCAAACTTTTAGAATATTTTGTTCTCTTGAGGAAATTGCCCCCTGATCTTTCATTCCTTTTCAGTTTAGCGTCTCCTGTAGTCCTCCGCATTATGGAGAGTGCTTTTGTTCCACCGTTTCCAGATACCTGGCGTACGCTGGTGTGAGCCTGCCTGGGGTGAACCAGTGTGTTCAGTGTGTCATTGCTTCTGGAAGGGATATGAAGGTCCGGATCTGTCAAAGGAGGGAAGAAAAGTACTGAACAGAATAGGATGTGGGAAGACAGATGGACAGATAGATAGCAAGGTCATTTGCCATGGCAGTAGTACTCCCTACCCCACCCCGACTGTTTTAAAATCTTCCCAGCCTTTGTTCACTAATAGACTTAAGGAATTGTAGATCTGAGAGGGAGTTTAAAACGAATCTCAATTCATTTTCTTTAGGAGTAGTATAAAAGAATAGAATTCACCATTGTTAGCTCAGTTATCTGAGATGGATTCATTCTGAGGGACGTCAAGAAACAGCATTAGTGGCACTTTGAAAATAAGCAAAGCACGCCACTAAAAATTAAAGAAATGCTATTTTAATTTTCATTCACTTTGATTTATTGCCTAAGTCTCTCTATAAGAAAGAGGTTTTACTTTACGGTATGCCAACATCACCGTTTCTGTTTCTGTCACAGGAATGGAATGTCTTTTGAACTGTTAGATAATTCCATGCCTGGAAGAAAAACGAAGGGAGGGGGAAGAATGGAAGAAAAAAGATCCTCTCACTTTCCACTAATTGCAAAGGCCAGGAATGTGCCAGTGCCATCCAGGAAAACGCAGAGATGCGTCCCGCGGTAGCGCGCTCGCCCCATTCCTCTGGTGCCAGCTGGGGGCTGGGAAGCCGCTTCGGCCATCTGTCGAGGACCCACTGGGCCCCGGCGATTTGCGTCTTCCAGCAATGGAGGGATTCTTTTTTAGCCTCTGTTATTGTTTTAATGCTGGCCTCCCGGCCCCTAAGGGCAGCGCGCGCCCCGCGTGCAGTGCCCCGGCCCTCGCTGCGCCCGAGCCTCCAAGCCCGAGCCTGCGGCTGGAAAGGCCTCTCTGAAGGGGGCGTTCCGCTCGGCCCACTGAGCCGCCGGCCTTTGTCCCCGCTCACCCCGCACGGGAGCTGAGGAAGGGGCTTTTTAAATGGTTTCCCGGGAACAAAGGGGGCCCAGGCGCCTGGCTTCATTACGGGCTCCGGGCTACACCAGCTGGCCCGCCCCTCGTCCGCGCCGCCCCCGTACGCCCCCTCCTGCCCGCCCTCTACGTTCCGGCCTCCCGCCCCAGCCCCTGCTGACCTGCTGCAGAAGATGCTCCCACCCCGCGGCGTTCCCTTCCTGGTGGGGAAGCCTCAGCGGCCTGAAGGTGAGGGAGGGAGAATGGCCATGAGGGGCCCTGTTTAGAAGATCCAGCCCTGGCGAACAGGGCTCTTGCCCGACCGCTATCTAACACCCCTCTGTCACCATCGGTGGAACAGACTTGGCTGACCATGGTCAGGAGCGGGCATCAGAGGACCAGGCCAGGATTTTGACGTAAAATAGCCATAAGTGGGGCCTCAAACATAACTCTCTGCGCCTCTTGTTAGGCAAAATGGTGAGAGGCAGTTTGGAGGGTGAGCAATAAACTACGTGACGCCCCTCTTTCTAGTAGGTGCTACTGAAATCATAATTACAGGGTCATTAGAGCATGGAACTGACACATCAGATGGCAGCCAGTTTGGAAAGTGCCTCTAAAGTGATGAGGCTGGGATGGGGGAACGGAGCAGGCAGCCGGCCAGCAGGGCCCAACGATGCCCTTCTCAGAGAAAGCATGCTCCATACTCCCACCCTGCTGCCTCCTCAGCCCCCACGGAGTTCCTCTCCTGGGCTGCTGACAAGCCCTTAACGGCAGGTGCTACCCGTGGGATCCTGAGTCTTTGGAGAATGGCCCGAAGGCATTCCAAGCTGCTCTGAGGCAGAAGCTGTACAGACAAACCAAATGGGCCATTTCTTGGGAAGCCAGTGGGTAACAGGGATAGGCAGATCTTCCTGGGTGGCTGGGAGGGCAATTCTGAGATGAAACCCATGTCGTACTCATTTCTCATAGAGGATTGGGCCAGCAGCCCACAGGACATGGCTGAAAGGACATTCACCATTAGATTAAGAGCACAGTCTCCCGGAGGAATTTCCCAAAGGACCGAGGAGCTCTCTGTTCCAGCTCATTAGTGCCCTCCTGGGGTTAGTTAGAAAGCTGCCTCCCCTGGTGCCTCCACACAGGACTCCTGATAATACCGGACGAATCGGCGTGGGTGGGACGGGTGGGAAGCACAAGCCCACAGGCAGCTGGGAGCAGTTACACGTCCTGACACCATCCCAAAAGAAGACCATTTGTTCCTTCAAACTTGGGGTGAGCAACGAGGATTGGAAGCTGGGGATTGGAAAACTTCATGCCAGATCCCAGCCCACGGTCTAATTAGACTACCGCCTGGGAGCAACGAAGGAAAACGTAGGACACTGGCCAGCTGGCCCTATAGACAGGCTAGTATGCTCCTCCTTACTGCTGCTCACACTGGGCACCAGTGGCACCAGCGATGGTGCTGAGGTCTCCAAAGGAAAACCGGAAGAAGCAATGGATTGGGGTGTCCAAAACATATCTTCTTTTTCTAGCTGGGTTGATTTCTGGCAGACCTGCCTACTAAGTGGTTGGGGGTACTGCCTTCTTTGATGTATATATATTTTAACCTTCTGGTATCAATTTTTTATATTTTCCTCTTATTTATATTTCCTCCTTGGTTTTTCTACAATGACCGTAAATTGTGAAAATTTTTAATTAATAAAAAAGAAAGAAGAACAATTGCAGTCTGAGAACTTAGATATTCTAGTAAATGAAACCCATAGTTGAGACCACAATAGACTTAAAAGCTACCCAGAAACGTCGAGATGTTTGGGCACTTGCGTATGAGCATGTGCAGAGCCTGGAGGAGGCAGGGTCTCCCTCTCAGCCCTTAGAACCCCAGGTTGACACAGTGTCTCCCCTTTTGTTCCCTCACAGAAGGCAGTTTCATTCCTGTGAGCCACCCTTCTTCCACAGCCTCCAAGGCCTATATGGCTGACTTACGGGCTGTCCAATGTGAAGGGATACTGTTAGAAGCACAAGGAGGCAAAGTTGCTGTCTTCCTGAGGAAAACTGGCCACACAAGTTTTTCCCCCACCTGGGATGGTGGAGCGAATGACGGTTCACTGTTGGAATACTATTAAAACACTTGGTGAGCTGGCCTCCAGCAAGGTGGGCTGCGGCCCAGGACAGATGACGCAGTCCTGGCCCTCTCTCCCTGGCTGGCTTGGAAGGGAGGTGGAGGACTTCCATAATGAGATTCCCAGCCCTGCTCAGTCAATCAGAGGCAGTGAAATTATCCAAGGGCCAGAAACTTTGCTCTGGCTGGAGCAGAATCTATAGGCTGCTCTCCTAGAATGAGAACCTGTTTAATTTGGAGCAACAGGACCTCAGAATGAATGGTATTTGTGTGTACCTAGGGAAATGCTTTAAGGAGGGGGGAAATATGTAAATATTTATTGATGGTGGTTTTAAAAGTCTGGAGAGGAATCTGCTAAATGAAAACTTAACATGTATTTAATACTGAAATGCATGGTGTATAACGAAAGTCAATTTTAAGTCTAAAGTTTTGCTTCTATAAAATTCTATGAAAGTTTCAAAATTAATTTTGTTCAACCTTCTGTCTTAACTTGATACTTGAATATTAACTGAACTGCTATGAACTCTGATTTTGAACTAGTTAAAAATCTTATTTCATTAGACTGATTCTGACGTCTATAAGATTTCCCTCTGGTGAGGTAGGGCCCATCTGCCCCTTGTAGATGACTCAGCGTGCAAGCATAAGAGCTGGGTCCCACAACTCAGATTTGGTACATACACAAACCCACTGTTTTAGGTCAACACCATTTAATTTTTTTTTAATATTGGTCTTTAGTCTAATCCACACTTTTTAGAAGCTATAACATATTTGATGCTTTAGTAGGCATTCTGCATCCATAATGTTTGAATAATTGTGGATGATTTGGGTCTCTGGAACCTTAAACAGTTAAGAGACATCTAGAAAAAATGTGTAATAAGTACATATATATTATAATATATACATATATATTTTTTCTATAATCACCATGGATTAGTCACTCTCATTATTATGATTGGCACTCAAATCATCATCACAATTACCATTAAATTCATTTGCTATTGGTATAGCACTTTATGCAGTATCTGCTTTGTTGTTTATGCATTTAGCAAACATTTATTGATTTCCTCCAGTGTCCCAGGTTCTGCACTAGGACCAGGAATTGAAATGAATTGGCATCGTTTCTGTTCTGGAGTCACATTCAGCAGAAGATACAAACATGGAAGTAAATAAAGATGGTAGCATGTTAAAAGCGTTAAAATAAAGAAATGAACAAGACATCAAAAGGAGGAAGGTCCAAACACTGCTCAGAAGAGGGGAAGAGAAAGTTGGGAATCCTTTGCAAGAGAGGTGACTTTGGGAATGGCTCCTGGCTCTCATCATCTTTCTGGGACTGTTACCGCACCTCCTGAGTGGTCTCCCAGCTTTCAGGGGATCAGTGGAGGTTCTGACAGTGTGTGGGAGACAGTGCTCACCACTCCAGGAGTTCCTCAACAGGAGCAGAAATAGTCATTCTGGTAAAAAAAAAATGACAGTCAGCCTCTGCAAGAGGTCACCATGGACCCTCACCAACTAGCAATAAAGAAATGCTTTAGTAGGCATTCTGCCATCCATAATGTTTGAATAATTGTGGATGATATCGGGTCTCTGGAACTTTAAACAGTTAAGTGACATATCCAGAAAAAAAAAATGTAATAAATACATATATACTATAATATATACATATATACTGTATTCATTTACCAAATAGTAAAGTTATGAAGGAAAACTTCTGGTGAATGACAGAAGTAGGAATTCTGACTCCTACCCTTGGCTGGTGACCCTGAGGGTGAAGTTCCTCCAGGCTTTTGTACCTGGCATTCCTTCCTTCTGCCTAGACGACTTAGGCATCCATTCATCCAGGAACCTACCCCCCCCCCGCCCCACCGACCCCACTGTTAACATCCAGATGTGGATGCTTGGCAAACATTAGAGAAAGAGCAGTGAAGAGACAAAATGTCCTGACCCAAATGGAGGGAAATGATAGTAAGCAAATACATGAGGGAAATGCAGAAAGTGTGACAGTGAAGAGCTCCTGGGAGCTGTCCTCCCTAGTGGGAAGGAGTATCATATAACAGTGTTTAGAATTGCCCATACATGGTGCAATGAGGAGCAGAGCACCTTTTAGCACATTTCATGATTTAAAAGTTTTTCACAGGTGATCATTTCCTTATTACCTGGACCCAGGGCAGGTTCTCCACCCCACCCCCAGCCCCACCACTGAACTAGAATGCCATGGAACTGAAGAGTGTTAAGTACCATGGAGAAAACAGAAGAGGGATGAGGGATGGGTTGTGAGTGGAACAGGTTGCAATTTTAAATAGGAGGATTAGGGATGGCATCAGTAAAGTGACATTTGTGTAAAGATCTTGGAGGGAGAGTTCTAAGCACAAGAAACAGTAAGTGCAAAGGTCCTGAGGTAGGAGAGGCTGAGCACAGAGGAAAGTAGTGGGAGATAGTCAAGAAGGTGATGGGAGGACAGACCTCACAGGGTTCTACAGACTTTTGGGATGAATTTGGATGACATTCAGAGTGAGTTGAGAAAGGATTACTCTAAAAGCTGTGTGCAGAATAGACAGAAGGCAGGGAGGGGAGTTGTAGGGTATTGTGGAAGCAGGGTGAACCAGTTAGGAGTATTTTGGAACTCTAGCCAAGAAATTATGGTGGGTTGGACTAGGGTGATAGCAATAATGGTGATGACAAGTATCCAATTGTAACAGTCAAGCTCACAGGATTTGATGACTCCATCAAATTGAGGTGTGAACCTAAAAGAATCAAAAAGGATACAAAGGTTTTTTGGACTTGCCATTAGCTGAGATGGGGAAAGCTGTAGGCAAGAGGTTTGTGTGTGGGCAGAGTGGTGTGGAGCAGCAGCCCAGTTCTGGAAGAGATACCTTAGCTGCCCAGCAGAGCTGTGTAATAAACAATGGGTTCTGAGGAGACACAACCCTGGGAGTCAGTGCAGAAGTCTCATTTAAAGCCACAAACTGGATGAGTGATGATGGGGAGATAGAGTTCTGAGGACTGAGGCTTCATGTTCTTCTTTGTACTTCCTTTGTCAGGAAGATGAAGAGAAGCTGACAAAGAGACCCTCAGAGCAGCCGGAGTAGAAGGAAAGCCACAGGGGGGTGGTGTTCTAGAAGCTGCATGAACAACAGAAGGAGACAGACCAGTGCATCAAATGCAGCTGGTGGGTCAGGCAAGATGAGGACCAAGATATGTCCATTGGATTTAGCAAAATGAGGATATTGGTGACGCGGACAAGACAGTTTCATGAGTAAAGTCTGACTGGAGTGGATTCACGGAAGAATGGGAAGAGAGGATTTGGATAAGACGAGAACGGGTAGCTATCTTCAGGGAGTTATCTGTAAAGAAAAATGTGTTAGGGCTATTTTTCTGGGGGAAGCAGCAGATCAAGGGAGAGAATATTTAGATGGAAGAAATGACACCCAGTCAACCTCTGTTGGGAGAAGGAAAGACTGATAATGCAAGAGGGAGAATGCAGACCCTGGAGCAGCATCCTGGAGCCACCAGGGGGGCCTGGGCGGCTCCAGTAGGTGGGGGAGTAGGCGTTGGCCAAGCGCGGAAGCTTCATCCATAGTCACAGGACAGAAGCAGGAGCAAGGGCACAGGTGTAGGCACAGAGAGGGGCAGGGACAAAGTGGGGCCCAACGCCCACACCCATCTCTTCTGATTGCTTTTTTCTCCTCAGGGAC
Organism: Smutsia gigantea; assembly: GCA_032199065.1. Taxonomy (NCBI): domain Eukaryota; kingdom Metazoa; phylum Chordata; class Mammalia; order Pholidota; family Manidae; genus Smutsia; species Smutsia gigantea. The sequence goes on along the minus strand of JAVSCE010021269.1, from coordinate 44,459 downwards.
ACGGAGGAGAAGGCTAGGAAGGGGAACGCTAAGCTCCTGAGGGCAGGGACCTTGTCTCCTGTCACCATGTGCCCCTTATGTCAGCACAGCACTGAGCAGAGACTAGGTGTTTAAAAGGCACTTGCTGCGGGATAAAGGACTGAATAATTGAATGAACGTTCAAAACGGGCAATTATCACAGGATCTTTACCTAGTCAGCCTCTTCCTGAATGGCCTCCAGCCAGATGCCCAGTGCCATTCAAATGCGCTTGAAATGCACACCCTCAAATGCCAAGGCTGACAGGTGACCTCAGGCAAGTTTCTTCCCTCTCTAGCTGCCAAGCTTAGAAGGAGCTGGGGCTTAGGCTCCCTGTAAGATGACTAGTTGTATCTAAGTTAAGATTAGTGTAGCATATCATATTTTTCTCCACTCCTTGCTCTTTTTCTCTTTCCTGATCACCCTCATGTCATATTTGTAGCCAAGCCCACAGAGGAGGACACCGTGGGACCAGTGTCACCACTTGTAGGTAGACGGGAAAGTTAGAAAACCACTTCCTTTTATAGGCACATTAAAATTCATCTGCTTAGTCAAGCCACAGGGAATGTTTTTCTATCAATATTGCTGATATTCTATTAATATTACTAACAGTTTAAACTGCTTGGAATCTTCCTGTCCAAGGCTGAGCAGCAGGGCTGTGGAGAGGGTCCTGCCTGGGAAGGGGTAGGATGGGCATCCTGCAGGTTCCTTCAAGCCCGAGGATCTGGGTCCTCATACATGTATCACACAGCCTGGAGCCTGTGGCCACATCACACTCAGCCAGAACCACGGAGCCCAGGGAGTCCCAGCCTCCACCACGCTATCCTGCCCCAACCCCTCCAATGCAGAGCCCCTTCTGCATCCCTGTCAGGTGGTCTCCCACTCCTGGGTGAACTGTGGGTTCAAAAGCAAACTGCTAGGGATGCACCTGCTCCAAATGCTTATGAAGGCTGGTGTGTCCCTGTCTTCTTGACTAGCCCCACCTTGCAGGCTGGATTTCAGTCCACAGTTCCCAGGGGAGGGTGGAGGGAGGAGGGAGAGGGCTGGCCCAGCAACTTATGAACATGGGACCCCACACTGGCCTGGGAACTCACTTCCTCTCCCTCGCTTGGAGCCGCCCCTTGGAAACATCCACAGAATGGAGACAGGCTTCCAGGCAATCCCTTCTTTGTCCCCAGGGCACCAGAAGAGCACCAGAATTTCCTTCTCTGTCAGTTTTGAAAGGAGGCTTGAGATGGGGAGAGGAACAGGCTCCACTATTTGGTCAACAAGTATTTACTAAGAACTTCCCGTGTGCCAGGCACTGTTGTAGATTCTCAGGATGCATGAGGAACAAATCCAGTCCGAGCCCGAGTCCGTGCCTGTGGCACTTGCACCCTAGTGCAGGAAGATCAGGGCTCAGAGCAGCAGTCACCGTACCAAACTGGCTGCCCCTCCTGAGCAGCCATGGGATGCCTCCCCATCTGCTCAGAGAGCAGCATGGGAGCCTTTCAGACCTGTTCCGGGACAGACCCAGAGGCCTCCACACCCGGCCTCTAGCACCGGCTCTGCTGAGGACATCAGCTGATCCCATCCACTCAGAGCCACTCAGCACTCAGTGAGATCCGCACAGGCCACGGTTGGTGGTGAACCCAGGCCTGCTCTGGGGGACGCTGTGGGGTCAGCTCCCCACCACCTGCTTCCTGCCTCAGTAACCACAAGGGAAATACCACATTCTGAGGAGGTGGAGCCTGTCACCCAGATAAGCAGGCCTTCAGGGGCTGCAGCGGGGGCTTCCTACTTCAACAGGAAAACCCCCTTTCTAAGAAGCAGCCTGCCCCCTCTAGCTGTTTTCCTGGTTGGTAGAGACAGCTTGCACACCTGCAGATAGTGGTGAGATAGGATGGACTAAAGTAAACTCCTTACTTTTTAAACATGCACCATCTCATCATACCCAGGGTGGCTTCCCAAATACAATATTTTCAGTGGGAGGCGGGGGGGAACTTAGGACTACCACTGTTTGCAAACACCAAACAACTTAGGCTCTCTCTTCTCCCTGTCACAGGCAATAAAAGGAGGCTCCTGACATCTGTTTCCTTTAAGGACACTGTAAAAAAACAGTGTAGACGTGCACACCTGCTCGAAGATGAGCAAAGCAACATCCCAGCCCCGACCTTCCTGGGCCCTGGCCCCACCCTGGTGAGGGAGGCGCAGGGTCGCTGGAAAGGTCCCCACCTCTGGGGGTGGGCTGTTGCCTCAACCAACCACTAGGCAGCAAGCTAAACAAGACAGACCCTCCACAACCACTGTGAAGGGACTCTTCTCTTTCTGGAAGTCTCTGCATGTATGCAGTAAGTCTTTGTATACAACCATGCAGGCAGAGGACCAGACCAGGCCCAGGTCACTCCATGGTAGGATAACGTTTTTGAAACTTGAAAAAAAAATCATCAAAATACAAAGACAGTTGCATGAGGTGATTCTTCCAATGCAAAATGATTTTCAAATAGCAAATAGACTAGGATAGGGGTAGGGCAAGAGATCATAATCTTTCTAGGGGCTTTTTCAAACTTCTGGTGCTCTCCACACCCCCAGTTCCAGAGGTTCTGGCACACACCCCAAGGGAGCCTCCCCTGACATCCCTGTCACTCATCCTGGTGCTGACGATGTGACCACAAAGTAACACACTGGGGGCAATGGCTTTGAGATGAGCCCGCAGCCAACACTAACCTCACTGGTGCCAGAGCCCCTCCACCTCCCCCAGTTGCAGATCTCAACCAGGCTAGAAAGTTGGGCTGCTGGTCATGGGCAGAAATAAGGCTGGGAATCACCAGCTGCTCTTGTAGCTGGAGCACAGAAGTGAGGAGAATAGGGCTCGGAATCCATCCCCACGTGGGCCAGGAAGAGTGGCCTGCCTCATGGCCATGGTTAGGGTCCTCTCAGGGATGGGTCCTCGTGCCGCAGGGCCACCTGCCGAGAGAAGAGTGCAGGAGTGGACACCGCTCACTGTTTCGGCTGCCCAGCCACGGACACGGCTGCCCCAGCCACGGCAGCAGCTTTCCACGGATAGGTGAAGACCCCACACTCAGAATTCAGAAGGACTTTATGATACCAAACTTGCAGCTTTCAAGCCAAAGTCATGCCATTACCCCAAGGACTGGTAAAGGTCACAGTCATGACAGAGAAAGGCAAGTGGCCTCTGGTTCCAGGAAAGCAAAGCCCCAGTCTGGGAAAAGAAGAATTTTTAGAATTTACTGTTTCTATATCCTATTAGGTTCTCATCTCAAATGAGATCACATCATCTCATAATTACATGTGTTGGAGGTGGATTCCTCCCCTTCCTCCAGGGTAGGGAACCTGGTTGTCAGCCCTTCCAGGGCCTAGCATGGTGTCTGAAATATGCCAGGTCCTCAGTTAAAGATAAATGAGTCAATCTTTTAAAATTTGGTTTCTAAAATCAGTGCCTCCCAAATGGGGAAAAAAATACCTCAAAGGGCAGGGCCGTGGGGGCCTAGGAATCATATTCAGCCCAGAGGATCTCAGTTCAGTCTAACAAGAAATTCACCAGCACGGAGCCAAGATTCCTTCCCCTGATTCTGTTGGCTTGCCTGGCTCCATTCCTGACTATTTAGTTGTAGTGATTAAGGCCCGCTCAGAGGATGTCTGCTCTGTGCGCTCACAAACTGTCCTGTTGTTCTTCAGAGAGTCGGTGATCTTCAGCCTCGAAAAGATCCTGTATTTTGGCTGATTAGCAAAATCTTCTACTGATGGATGAGCGTCTTCTCCGTGGCAGGCCGTGTGTTGAGGGCTAGGGAAGCAGGGCACGGGGACGAGGGCTTGTATTCACACCCATTCACACACATGCATGCACCTGGGCACCAACACCAAAACTTGGGTATTAGCTGACTGAACCAGAGGATCCACTTTCTGCTCATGGTGAGGCACCAGGGGAGGACAGTTGGCCATGTGTGGAGTTAATGTTTCACTTGAGACATATTCTGGCTTACGCCTTTGGTAGCTTGCCTTTCTTCTTTTCTGCCCCAGACCCAACTCAAAGTGCTTTAAGTAGGGAATGCACAGTGTATGAGCCAGGTAAGTTCACCAAGCCTCTTGGAATTTTTTACATTCTATCGGACCCCCAAGATCATCTTCTACTTCCCAGACTAGATACAATAATGCCCTAAGTGCTGGTTAAGGTTATAACAGAAAATATCCATGGGAAAACTACTTCTGCACTTAGTACAAAACTGTTGTCAACACACCAATCCATGGTATCACTCTACAGGAGCCCCTCAGATATTTCGTTTAGAATTCATAAACAAGATAAATTTTACCTTCCCTAATGAACCAATGTACTTCTCCCCTTCTTTTTCTTGGCCACTAGGAGCCTTAGAATGAAACGTATTAGTAGTTTTATGCTTTGTATATTCACTTCCCTCTTCCTTCCTGTGGTCCTAAAAATAAGATGACAATCCTAATAATCTTACTGAATGTAAACCACCCAATTTAAAAAATTTTTTTATTTTAGGCAAAACACAAGGTATCAATGATCTTAGTGTAAAATGGATAAATGGAGGATCCTACACTCAGAGAGGAAACCAGCTGTGTAAATAATGATTTCCCATAAACAAAAATTCCTGAAAAATTCCTGAGAAGGGGGGGTGGTCACAGTTGATGATGCAAGAGGGCAGCTGGGCCTGAGTGCCCGGGTATTTGGCTGCATGGTTGAACTGTGAGAGCTCTTCCTTCTCCAAAATGCTATTTTATTTGAATCCTCTAGGAAGCTTGGTGCTTTAGTTTCACACTGGCCCCTGGAGAAGGTAATGGGCTCAGTAAGACTTGTAGGAAAAGATTGTGTCAGGCTGAACTGCAGTCTTTGCACAGGACAACTGGTCTCACAGACATCCGTTAGACACCTACTACTTCCAGAATCCTGCCCTAGCTCCTGGGAAAGGGAGGGTGTGAGGAAAAAGAACAGAACACAGGCCTTTTCCTCAAAGGTTTTCTCCTGCTCTTGGTCACCAGTGTGGACACAGGCTTCCAGAAGCAGGTTCCCCAGCAGCACAGGGGATCTGGGTTGGGAAGAGAGAGCATTTCCTGCTGACCAGGCTCTGGGTGGGTGTCCGAGTAGGCTTTAGATTCTCCTGCCCTCTGGGGCTTTTAGAAAATTTCCATCTGACTGGATTGGTGTGAGGGGGGCCTGGTCTGAATGCTCAGGACTCCTGCTTTGCAAAGCCCAGATCACACCAAGGCCCAGCCTCAAAAGTACTTTGAGAGCTCCCAGAAGCCTGGCATGAAGCGTCACCACACTGTAAGGTCCTCCCTCCTAATCCTCCACAGCCTTCATTCCTGGACCTGCCATGTTGAGGGGTCTGGCACCAGTGGCCATATGAGCCATGCTGGCCCCTTTCCCTGACTTTTTAAATATAAATCTTAAAATGTGACTTTAAGATGAAAGCAAGATCACCCAAAGGAGACCGATGCTTTCTTGCTTTCAATTACAGCCCCGGGGAGCGCCCCGCACAGGGACCGCTCAGAGCTCCAGCCAGAATGGAATCTGCTTTTCCAATAAGCACCTCAAACAGCAAGGATGTTTTTGGCTGGACTCAGAACTGGGAGGCCAACAGTTAATAAGGCTGGGCACCGAGACCAGGCTGCCTGCCGTCCACTGGGGAAACCCGAAGCTGCCTTTTACAGCGGCTTTCACTGCCACTGACATTACAAGGCACTTGTCTGGCTCTCCGAGACAAACAGCACAAGCCCTACTTTTGGACTACACTGAAATCATGGACACATCTTCCATGATTAAAGATTTCAATCTCCCAGTTAATTACTCTCATTATAATTTTTCTTCATTATTCTTTCAGGCCAAATTCCTTTATAATAAGTCCTAGGCATGGAATTTTATTAATCTGAATAGGCTGATTAATGAAACGATACTGATGGTGGTGGCGATGACGACGGAGAGATGAATGGGGACACAGACTGACTGGTAGTAGAGGTGGAGGCAGCATTGTGAGATAAGTAGGGAACCTTACCAGCTCCATGTCACAAAGTTTAAAGCTCCTCCAAGCAAATGACTGGCCCGTGCCTTCTAAGTCATGAACTTCTCATGACACCAATAACCAATATTGACACCAATAACCAATAACTAATGCTCTTCTCGGGACACCAATAACCAGCATTATTTCTTCCATAACCTGGGCTGCACCTTGATGGATGACAGCAGCACCCTGCTCTGCATGGACACAGAGCTTTCCAGACCCACTCATTGTCATGAGTGCATTTGGCCCATTTTAGTTACTAAGTATTAGCCAATTATCAAGCCACAAAGGAAATCATCACCAGGACCCTAGATTCCAGTTTCATTCTTGAACTCTTCAAGTCATGCCTAGATTGGGGCAAATATTTCCTGACCTGTTAGGTCAAAGTCTTCTGCATGGAAGAACACCAGGTACGGAACAGGGATTTCCAAATTTAGGTGTGTATAAATGTTAAAATACATAGTCCCAGACCCCAATCCCAAAGGTTCCAAACAGGCAGGTCTGCAGCGGACCCAGGATAGGCGGTTCAATAGCAAAACACGATCTCTTCGAAGTCTTAATTCAAATGTCACCTTCTCGGTAAGGCCTCTCCTGACCATTTAAAATCACAACCTGCATACCACCTCCCATTCCCCATCCCCAACCCTGCTGTCCTTTGTCCTCACAGCACTACATTTTCTATTGTACCATTGCTATGGACTGAATGTTGTGCCCCACCACCCCGCCCAAATTCATATGTTGAAGCCCTAACCCCCCAAAGTCACGGTATTTGGAGGCAGGTCTTCTGGGACATAATTCAGTTTAGGTGAGGTCACAAGAATGGAGCCCCGTGATGGGACTAGTGCCCTTATAGAAGAGGAAGAGACCAGAGCTTTCCTTCTGCTGTGTGAAGACATGGCACAAAGGCAGCCACCTGCAAACAGGTAAGAGGGTCTTTCCCAGACACCAGATCTGCCAGCATCTTCACCTTGGACCACTCAGCCTTTGGATCAGTGAGAGCCACCAGTCTGCGGCCTTTGACTATGGCAGCCCGAGTTGCTGTCTAATTGGCTTGGGCCTTATACTTGTTTGGTTTTGGTCTCCCGGGTCATAGCAGTTCCATGAAGGTGGGACCTGGCCTGTTCCCTGATGAGTCCCAGAAGCCCAGAACAGTGCCTGGGTCAGTAATATCTGTTTGAAAGAATGGACTGAATGAGGAAGTGCTTCCAATGCAGGTGGCCCACAATATGCTCTTGAGAAGCGCTGCTGGAGGAAAAGCATGAGTTTTGGGATTAGCCAGAGGAGAGTCTGGGTCCCAGCTCTGTTCGCTTCTGTGTGACGTCAACCAGTTTAAGTGCCCTGAGCATCAGTTCTCTCCTCTGTGAAACGGAGACCATCTTAGGGCTGCGGCACAACAGCCAGCGCTGTCACTGGGCACAGAGCAGGACCAACCATGCTGGCTGCTCCTTTCCTGCCTCCCCATCTTCTGGGAAGAGTTCTGCCTTCGGTGGACTCTGAGCAGAAAATGTGTCTGAAGTGTCCCAGGTTGGGAAAAGTGCATGCTGCTTCTTCTCAGGTGGAGAGAGGCAGGAAGGGTTACTGGTGGTCACCCATCTGAGGGAGTGGGTAAGTCACCCCTGCGGGCTCCCTCTTCAGCTCGGAGGGCACGTGTTCACCGCTCTCTGTCCCTCCATTCCTTCCCACCAGTGGAAATGAACAAGCGGTTTCTGAGTAAACGGAGAATAAATCACTAGCTGGGATCAGCATCCCCACAAAGCAGCATATTCAAGATCTCAGGCAGAGAGAGCCGGTGCTTGGAGACTGCAGTGTGCACACCCCGAGCAAGTATGCCCCAAACAGCCCAGCCCCTGTCCCGGGGGCCCTTGGTGTAAGACATATAGACTCTGCCAGGCCCATCTAGAGGGATTTAAACTACAGCGTGGGAGACTGGGCGAGGTAGGAACAGGATTTCCTGACACTGATCCTGGAATAGGTACCTGGCTGAAGTTACAGGATCTTTTTTCTGTGGATTTGATGAAGCAGATAGGATTTGGAGGCAGAGACACAGAAAACAGGAAATGTTTACACACACACAAACACACAGATTTAGACATGTTACACATCCCAAAGGGAGGAAAAGAGGCAACCCCTTCAGAGTGTGGTTAGAGCCTCTTGTCCACATGGAAAACAGGACAATGGTGGGGACACAACACAGAGTCCAGAGCCTATATTTAACCTCTGGCTCTGATAACTGTCCAGTGACCTTGGGCCAGGCCCTCTCCTGCCCTACCTTAATGTCTTACCCACAAGACATGAACGTGAATCTCATTGGTCCTCCCAAAGCTGATGTTCCATGAGTCCCTGATTCAGGCTGGCCTCTGGCTGATTCACTGCTGAGGCGGGAGGGAAGCCTGCCCAAAGGCACAGCTACCAAGACCTCCTTGACCACCCCAGACTCATCCAGTTCAAGGCTCAGACCTTTACTCTCAGAGGCTATGTCAGAAGGTGCCAGATCCATACCGACATCCCACATGTCTTCTCTGGCCTTCTGCCCCTGTACCTGGCAGGTTAAATCCCCTCTGAGCCGTGGGGGCTATGTCCACTCAGAGACCCAACTGGGCGTGTGACTCGATGCCACCCCAGCGTCAGGCCAAGCTCTGGAATGACCTCCGCCTCTGGCCAGGGATTCTCTCATACAGATTCAGGAAGAGACTAGTATTCTTCAGATTAAACCCAAGCAGCTCCCATCATTCCATCAAGGGGATGGGAGGAATTAGCTTGAGAAAAGACCTGTGGGGAACCAGCTGTGTGACCTTAAGCCAGTCCCTTCCCGTGTCTGAACCTTGGTTCCCCATCTGGGCTGGCCCGGTTCTCCACCACCTGTGCAGAGCAGACAGTATGTGTCACTGTCCACATCCCAGCAGCCTCTCCCTCTTCTGGGGCTGCATGGAATGCCCACCTCACGAGCTGGTCATGGCTGGGGGAAGGGTGGTTCAAATGGGAGAGACCAGGAACAGGCACTTGAAGTCAAGTTTTGAGGCAGGCATCGAGCCTGCTTTCTGCTTCGCAGAACTGCCTCCTCTTCTCTCAGAATCACGAGCTGTCCAAGCCAGATGGGGTATCGGGCATCACCCAGACCAGAGGCGTCCAAGCTGCTTGCACCCACACAGCCTTTCTCCAGGTGAATCTCACACCAAAGGGGCCCAGAACATCAGACTCAGGGTGGGGTAGCAGGGATGAAATGGAGCATTTATGGGAAGACAATTCTGCCTTCCAGGCTGGGAAAAGCAGTTGGAGGGAAGGATGTCTTTAGCCAGTGGGGAAAGCTAGACACCAGAGCATAGGGATGTCTAGACCTGGCTTTCCTCTCCTTTCCAGAACAAACTCCCAGGCCTGCTTAAAGGCGGTAATTTTTTATTTTTTTATAACTAAAGTTTTATCAACATCCAAAACTCACACAGCTCCTCCCCACCTACATAGACAATGTTCCTTACAAATGGCACACTGCCTTATCCATCACATTAAACAGACGCAATCTCTGGCCTCATCTCTTCCACTCCTAAGAAAATACATTAGCTTGAAATATCTGATCCACACAGCTAAGAAGGAAAAGGGAAGAGCAGGCAGCAGGGAAGGAACGGAGCAGAGGAGAGCTATGGAGAAGAGAAAAACAGAAGAGGAAAGAAAGGTAGAGGCTGATTGCTGCGGCTGACCCGGCAGGTCCGAGAACACAGCATTCAGGCCTGGGGATTTCTTGGGGTCTAAGGTTCCCGACAAGGCAGGGGCGGGGCAGGGAGCTCCCGGAGAGGATGCGGAAGGACACCTGTGGCTCAGCCAGTTGGAAATGGGGAGGGGCTCTCGGGTCGTCAGTGGGGTGGGAACAAAGGCTCAGTACCCAGGGGCAGCCCAGCCCAGTGTCCTGCCTGAAGGAGGGGGCAGCGGGGATGGCCGTGTGAAGCAACCTGTGCAGAGCGGCTGCAATGACCCCATCTCCCCAGCACTGGACACGTCACTGACGTCAAGCGCGGCGGGCACTAACTAGGTACAGATGCCCCTGGGAGGACAGCCTGGGCCCGGAGCCGCTCCCGCAGGCGCGGTCCCCTCTCCCCCAGCTGCTGTCCCAGGCGGGGAGGAATCTGAGTCGCCTGCCCTCCGCCTCCCCGGCGGCGCGATAGCGCGCCCTAGTGGCCATGGCTCGGAGAGCGCGTGTGGAGCCCAGGCAGGCCTAAGGTGTGGGGCCTGACATCTTGAATACCTTCTGACTCATCAGCTTCACATTAGAATCACTTGAGGACCTTTTAAAACGCCCAAGGACCAGGAGGCACCCCCTCCCAATTAAGTTACAACCCCTGGGAGTGGGGCCCAGGTGACAGTATTTTTTAAACTCTGAGTGTTTGCTATGTGACCCCAAGTTCAGGACCAGTTCCCTGAAAAACGGTGGTTCTCCGACCTGCGTCTGCAGCAGAATCATTCTGGTTAAACACGGATTTCTGGCGCCCCTCTGGGAGCTTCTAGTCCAACAGGTCTGTGGTGAAGCGTCACTAGCTCTGGTTAGTTCCCAGGTGAGCTGATGCTGCAGGTCCCAGGAACACACCCGGGGACCAGCGCTGAACACCTGCTGCTCAGAGGGACCAGGGGAGCCAGCACTGGCATCACCTAGGAGCTTGTTGGAAATGCAGATTTTAAGGCCCCATTTCAGATCCAGTGAATCAGAATCTACATTTTAACTAGATGGAGGCGATTCACATGACATTAAGGTCTAGAAGTGTTGCTCTAAACTCATTTATTTGGTCAAGCCTCATATTATCAGGCTGTGTTGAGTGCTGGCAAAATGTCTTTACATCCTAAACTACAAAGCTACAGCAATCCAAACAGTATAGTACTGGCATAAGTACAGAAACAGACTAATGGGCAGAATAGAGCCCAGAAATAAACCCATCCTATATGTCAATTCATATATGACAAAGGAGCCATGAACACACAATGGGGAAAAGACAGTCTCTTCAATAAATAGTGCTGGGAAAACTGAACAGATACATGTAAAAGAATGAAACTGGATCATTATCTCACACCATACACAAAAATAAACTTGAAATGGATTAAAGACCTCAAAATAAGATCTGAAACCATAAAACTCCCAGACGAAAACATAGGCAATAAACTCTTGAACATCAGCATTAGAAATGTTTTTCTAGATATGTCTCTCCAGGCAAAGGAAACAAAAGCAAGAATAAACAAGTAGGACTACATCAAACTAAAAAGCTTCTGTACACAAAAAAAACAATCAACAAAATGAAAAGGCACCCTACTGTATGGGAGAACATATTTACAAATGATATATCCAGTAAGGGGCTAACACCCAAAATATATAAAGAAGTCATACAACTCAACACCTAAGAAACCAAGTAATCCAATTAAAAATGGGCCAAAGACCTGAACAGACATTTTCCCAAAGAAGACATATAAATGACTAACAGGCATATGAGAAGATGCTCCACATCACTAATCATCAGGGAAATGCAAATCAAAACTATAATGAGGTATTACCCACACCAGTCAGAAAATCTAGTATCAATATGACAAATAACAAGCATTGGCAAGGATGTGAAGAAAAGGGAACCCTCATACACTGATGGAGGGATTGCAGTTGGTGCAGCCACTATGGAAAGCAGTATGGAGGTTTCTCAAAAAACTAAAAACAGAAATACCATCTGACCCAGTAATTCCACTTCTGGGAATTTACTCAGAGAAAACGAAACCACTGATTCAAAAAGATTTATGCACTCCTATGTTTTTTTGCAGCATTATTTACAATACCAAGATCTGGAAGCAACCTACAATGGAACATTACTCAGCCATGAAAAAGAATGATATCTTGTCATTTGCAACAACATGGATAGACCTAAAGGGTATTATGCTAAGTGAAGTAAGAGAAAGACAAGTACCATATGATTTCACTTATATGTGGAACCTAAAAAACAAAACAGACGAATGGGAAATAGACTCATAAACACAGAGAACAGATGGGTGGCTGCCATGGAGGAGCGGTATAGGAGGATGGGTGAAATAGGTAAAGGGAGGGAAATTAGTAAGAATTTTTTTTTTAAGTCTACATCCTCCCCAAATCTCTAGATCAGAGAGCTGGATGGACTTTTTCAACTAATCTAATCCAATTCTTTTGCATGGGAGATGGGGAAAACAGAGGCCCAGAGAAGGGAAGGAACATGCCCAGGTCCAGGAGTCTGGACACCTCAAATTTCATATACTCATAAACATCCCCTTTTTTCCCTAGGGGGTGGCACTTGTGAATTCTGATCTTCACCCACACACGAGGCATCTCATGAATTCAAGGGGGACTGTGGAGGCCCAGGTCCTTCCATCCTATCTCCTATGTGGAGACACAGGAAAACTGTAGCAGAGAATACAGGGACTTACAAGAGGACTCAGGAGGGGCCAGGTTTGAGAGTTCAGTGTCAGCCATTGACCCTAACTATTGAGACTCATATCCCATTTTTTGTTCATGATTATTCTTCTGAGTTCCCAGTGAAGAGAAACAGATCAGAGACCTATCTTACAGGCATCTACCTCATAGTCAAATCTGTATACATTGGGCATCCTGTCCCCAAAGTTGACTGGATGACCAGTTCTGGCTACAGCTCATGATGGGTTTCCCTCTTTTTGTCGTTATTCGTGCAGGCAGCCTGAGGGGAACATGAGTCCAGGTGGAAAGACTGGACAAACACACAAATAAGTGACAATGAAATAGACCTCATAAGGCTGGAGGTTTTGATGTCCATGGGAGTGGACAGAGGGGTGGCATTTGGAGCAGGTACACCGGAGGGATGCACAGTGTGGTCAGGGATACCAGTGTGGGCTTCCAGGAGGCTGTGTGGCCATCACAACCAGGGCATGACAGAACCTGGATGCGAACCCCAGCATCTTCAAATTTGGACTTCACAATCCTAGCTACTCTCCTATCCTGTCCTCAAAAGGTACAGAGGTGAGACCCACCTTGCGGCCTGTCTCTAAACAGGATGTCTGGCTGGCAAAGAGGCAGCTGAGGCTGAACAGGGATGGAGGGGCTGGGTGGGGGCTTGCATTTAAAGTTGATCAGTTTGGGCTTTATCTTGGCTTCCACAGGAAGCCATCTGAGCTGTGATGCAGGCAAGTGATGCCGATGGAAGCTGTGGGAAGACTCAGTCTGGAGTCCAGCGGCATATTACTGATGTGCCAAGCTCTAGCTCTGGGGACCTGTGATGGGAGAACCACTAATGTTTTTATAAGGTTATAATATTTGCCAAGGCTACATTTTAACATTCTGCATTCATTTCCATTCATTCCCTAAAAGCACAGGGAAAATAACCAATTTGTAATTAAGTAAAAATGGGTGGTTGTTTGTTTTCTTCCTGTGGTCTTTTACATTCCCAGCTACACCACCCTGTTATCAGCTTTACAGAAAACAAAGGAACTGAAATTAAATATTAACCAGATCATTGAAAATGTCACTAAAATGAACAGCCCTGGTGTTAGGAGAGGAGAGGCCCCTTTCTGGTGGGTTGTTCAAACAGGAAAGGGACCTGGGCGTAGGCTGCATCTCTGAGAGACTGGGAGGCCACCTGATTCCAACTAGCACTTTCCATTCCCGCCAACAAACATTTGCTGAATTCCTATGTAAGGGCTGGCTAGCCATGGTGTTATGTACGTGGGCACAAGGAGGGCTGGGACCCAAGGAGAGCTCAGACAGGGTCCCCGCCCTGAGAAACTCACATCATGTGTGACCAGGGCTCTTAAGAAAGCAGTGCCAGGGGCCATGGAAGGCGGAAGGCCCTTTTGCCCTAGAGGAGGCCGTATGTGCTATAGGTCTTAAAGAATCAGTAGATTTCACTAGTGAAAAAGGAAGAGCAGCCAGGCAGAGGGATCGCGAACGAAGGGCGGATGAGAGTGCACGGTGTGTTTGGGAAATGCCTAACCTGGTGTGGGTACGTGGAGGGTGGCCAGGGCGGGAAGGCGGCTTGGGACCAGATTGGAAAGGCTAACGGAAGGGCGGGCTTGGCTGGGAAAGTGCTGAGGGCCTCATTTAAAGCCCTAGGGCCGTTGTGGAGAGGGTGGGCTGGCAGGGCACCATGGTGGGGGGCCGCTGGGGTCCCTCCAGGCCAGAGCTGATGAGAACTGGCCCAAGGCTGCGGCAGTGGGGCGGAGCGCGGCTGTGCTCAGAGGCGTCAGACACACAGACCTCCGACTCAGTGGCTAACTGGATGGGGGCGGTGAGGGCGATGGCTACTCACTCATTTGGTGTCGCCCTCTGGAAAAGGAGTGGTTTCAGTCAGGGGTCCAGCTGGGGATCAGGAAGTGTACTAAATTCCAAGCAGAGGGAATTTAGTAGAGGATGGGTTGCACGGTGATATAAAAGCGGAGACGTTGAACAGGACGATGAGGCAGCACAGAGATTAGCCATGAAAAGAAGCCACCGGCTCCATCTACAGCAGGAGGGACAAGAAAGGGAGGCAGTGTAACTCGAGCCAGGAAGCCAGAAGCTAGCCAGCCCAGCAGGAACCAGAGCGGGCCCGGGAGGAGCCCCAGCCCCTGCCGGAGCTGCTTCTGAGAGCAGAGAGGAGAACACCCGGGCTTCTCTCTCCACCGCCCTCTCACCTTCCTCCTGCTCTTAGCCATGCTGGCTTGAAAGCCCAGAGATCAAGGCACCAGGGAAATGTGTCCCCCTGAGACAGAAAGCGGGCAGAGAGGACGGGGACTCGACATGAGGGGAGCAGATGCAGGTCCAGCACAGGAACCAGAGGCGGCCGGTGAGGTGAGAAGAGACGAGCACGGATTTGCGCGTGGGCGGCCTCAGGAGGCCCCCTGGAAGGCCATCCGGCAGGTGCTCAAGATGCAGACTTGGAGGTTGGAGGGGCAGCTGTGGAACAATTGCCATGGCCGTGTCCGTGGTTTTCTCAGCCGAGGCAAGGGCTGACTCACGTCTGAGTCACACTGTCGGGAGCTGTGCCTCGTGAACGAAGCGGAGCAAGGTGGTGTCAGGTGGCTCAGAGATATACCAAGCCCCGGGTTGGGGAGACAGGGCGGACGGCCGACCCTGGGCTGGTCCGGAAAGGCTGACACACCCGTGCATCATCCCCATTCTGATGCAACTAGCTGTGCCACTTGGGCAAGTGAACGATGCCCTCTGGGCCTGGGTTTCCCCTCCGTAAAGTGCAGCACATTCCACCCACCTTGGGAGAACAGAACCCATATGCACTCCATGAATGGTGAGGCTGTCTCTACTGCAGAAGACCAGCGTGTTGTGCATATGCCAGGTCTAGCCAGGGCTCGGCCCTGGCTGGGTGAGGCACTTGGGATAAGGGCTGGTTGAGCCAGGGATCCCCTGGGACTACATACCCCTGCCGAGAGGTGGGGTGCCACCCCGCTGCTGCCGGCAGCTATACTTGAAGGCTAATTTCTGGTGGGTTTTAGCTACTTGGTCACATCTCTGGCTTCCCTGTGACAACCAGCTACCTATATTCTAAATGACTGAGAAGCAGAGGGACAGGTGAGACCCCAAGGGGAGCCAGACCACCTGGTCCCACAAGGCTTTGGCCTCTGCAGCCTCATCACGGACAGGGAGGCAACTGAAGGGAGAGTAAATACACTCAGGGCCTCGGAAGCCTGTGGTCTGCACACAGGCGAGTTGTGGGCTGTGAGAAAGCTAGAAGGAGACACACGGAAGGCAGCCCAGTGAGACTACACAGAGAGCACGCCGAACACTATCTGTGTGCACAGCTGCCAGGGGCATCGAAACATCCTTTCTTATGGAATTGTGGTGACGGACCAGGTAACCGGTGTTCTTCATTGGCAAAGTAAACTTCCACTGTTTGTCTTGTTTTTGTTTTTTCTTTGCTAGACCATGAATCTAAGTGTTGAAACACTGGCCTAGAACATAATGTCCCCCACCTTGTCACCCTGTCACACAGATGGGGACAGACTGAGCGCCACCCCACAGGTAGCCCTGGTCCTTCCCAAAGGCCTGCCCTGGGCAGCTCTGTGCCCCGAGCACCTGTGATCCAGCACAGGGCCACACGGCGTGTCTCAACTGCCACACCACCCACCTGGGGTGACTGGGGTCTGGAGGCAGAGCAGAGGACACGAAACTGGGGACTTCCCACAGCAGGCTTTGGCCAAAGGACACATCCCTCACATGAGGTTTAGATTCTTCCTTTCCTGATAGGAAAAGTGGCTTCTTCACTCCCTTCCCTTAGAACCTCACTTATGGCCACGGGCGAGTGTGGAGCCCAGGGCAGGAGGAGACCGCTGAGCTTCCCCTTGGGTTGAGGGCCTTGCCCTGGGTCCCTGAAATGGTGTGCAAAATCCTGTGGGAACATTTTCCTGGGAATGGAGCCATATCTTTCATCTGATTCAGAGAGGAGTTGGCAAGCCTCGGGGGTCATGAACTCCAGGCTAAGCCCCTCCACTCTGCTGCCCCCTCCCACCATCCTGGTCTCACACAAGTGGCTCCAGCCTCATGGAACGGCCTGTAGTTGCCTAAATTCCCCACGTGATCCAACACTCTGGCCCTGAGCAGATGCCACCTCTCCACTTAAGAGTCTCTCTCTTTCCCCCTCTTGCCACACATCTTACTGTCTCCAGTCTTTAAGACTCAATTCCAGCATTACCCCACCCCACCTCCACGCCCCCAAGATTCTCCCCCTGACCCCTCGTCCACTCTCCTGTACTGATGTGGCAGACGGTATTTTCCAGAGACGGCCCCTCCTAAGTGCTTAGCTCATCCCACACCATCCCAGGGCAGCGTGGATGGGCAACCCCTGCCCTCGGATCTGAGCTGGGTGGGACTTGTGGCTGTCCTGACCAAAGGAGCACGGTGGAAGAGATGCTGGTGCTTCTTCTAAGATCAGGTCACAAACAGTCGGCACTTCTGCCTGGGTCTCATTCTACTCATATTCATTCTGTCTGTCTCCCTCTGTCCCTCTCAACACCTGCCCTGGGACCCAAGCCACCGTGCCGTGAGGAAGCCCAGGCCACAGGGAGAGCCTCGAGGCCACAGCTAGTACCCACAGTGAGTGAGCGTGACTGCAGGGCAATCCAGTTGATCCCACGCGACAAGGTGGACACAAGACTCCCCACCCTGCCCCAGCTGCGTGCTGACCCCCAGAATCCCTGGGAGACAATAAATAATTACTGTTGGTTTAAGCCACTATTTAGGTAATTTTCTCTGCAGCAATTGACAAAGAAATACTTCTTGGAGCTCTGTGACCCCTGTGCTTCTCCGTGTCAGAGTTTTTCATCCAGGAGTTGTAACTGTTGGCGGCCACCTCTGCCTCTCCCCCGACCATGAGCCCTCAGGGCAGGGACCATCCTGCCATCTTCACGTCCCCAGGCCAGGCACACTGCTTGGAACTCAAGGGGCACTCAACAAATGTTTACCCAGTGAAACCCAGCAAATAAGAGACGATCAGGTATATCAAAAATGAACTCTTAGGTGATAGAAATATTTGAGCTGTAGCTCAAACATGCGAAATATGTTATTTTAAAGGAATTGAGTGTTGATTAGAGGGTATTTATTTAAATCCTTAAGGTTTTGTGAACCGGTCACAGGAGGCCATGGTCTCTTACGGGGCTGGCAGAGGTGCATCTGTGGAGTAGAGATGAAAGGTCTTACAAGGACCCAATGGCAACGATGCCACTTCAGCCTAAATAATCTCGTGACACCACCAAGTCATGCTTATTTTTACTTCTCACACTGACCTCAGATTGCCCTGAAATAACAGGCAGCCTTCTGCTCCAGGAGCACAACTTCCTCCTTCCCCTCCTCTCTGGGGCACTGCAGGGCCCCCAGGCAGCCCACCCACGCCCTGAGGCTGTACCCCACAGGGAGCAGCCAGTCCCCAGGGCCCCAAACACAGAATAGCTGTTGTTGTTCTGCAGTTCCAGGCAGGCTCCTGGCCTCTGCCCCTGGGCCTGCACTTCCAGGGAGGAGAAATGTCATGATGCACTCACCAGGAGCACTTTCTAGTTTTCAGAGTATTTTCTCCTGCATCTCCATGTCACTCGATGTCCATACCATCACTGAGGCAGCCCCAGCAAGGATGACGAGGCCCATTTCACAAAAGAAGTGGTCACACCAGGACTCGGCCTGGCCTTCTGCCTGCAGGCCACTGTCCCTTACCCAGCTCTGGGTGCTATCAGCAGGGCTGCTTTAGTCACGGTGGGGGGCCCGCTGTGTGTACCTGGGGTGCACTGAATCATCCACAGCCTGCCGGCCATTCCAGCTCCTTGCCTGTCACCCAGAACATTTCTGGACCTCCTGGACTCACAGTATCAGTTACACACAGGAAACAAAACCTCAGGTAAATTAAAAGGGATTAGTCTGGTACTTCTGTTGCCAAAAGAAACACACACACAGAGTGAAAACAAATAAACCAAGAAGACAAATAAATAAAAACCTTTAGTGTCCATTCCCTAAGCCAATTACAAAGAAGCGATTTGGACTGCTTACTATTTAGAATCCCTCCCAGCTATACCAAAAGGACAAGTCAAGTTAGCTGCACTGTGTCTATTTCACAGATGTCTGCTTATATAAATATTTAGAGCGTACAAGCATGTGTCTCACACGCACAAGCGCATCTCTCTGGATAAAGAGGTCCCCGGGTTAGGATGCGTTCTGGAATCTTTCCTTCCACACCTACCGCATCTGGTCACTGTCTTTGAGTCTGACATTCCTCAAGTTGAGGGATGGGCAGGCAGAAGGCTATCGGCCATGCATCAACCAGGTCAGCTTACAGCAAGCTGTCAACCTGGTTTCAGACGCACCAGTTTAGCCATAAATAACTGCAATGAAACTGCAGCAGGCTGCCGGCACCTCCCCCGCAACGCCCGCCCCTCCATCAATCTCTCCTAATGACTGCTTGGCAGTCAGGCTTCCGCGGCAACCTGATGCGGGCGCAAGTGTACTTTGGGGCGCAGCGTCCCTTCGAGGGCACAGAACCGGTCGGCCGGGAGCACACTGCTTTGAGGGGACCCCATGTCCTGCCAATATACTTTATGGATGCTGGAGACAGACAGGAAAACTCTCATCACAAAAATGTCACCCCTTCCAAGTCGGGCTCCAGAAAGCAGGGCTCCAGCCACCATGCTCACAGCTGATTTGGTCATGGTGGATTCTACACCACAAATGACGCCACACAGCAACGAACGCCCCACCACCCCAGTATAACAGTCCCTCACCCTACGGAAGAAGCTGGCCTTTGTGCCCTTTGTCCTGTGGGTGGGCAAAAGTCCCAATACCAGCGCTCAACTGTTTATGCTTCTTTGGTTCTGGCCTCAAGTGGCAATTACCTTTTATTCTTGCCTTTTATTCTTAATCCTGATTGCCCGGAACCAGCCCCACCCTAAACACATCCACCTAAACTCACACACACCGCCCCACTCGCCCCTCCCTCTCCCTCTCATACACACACTCTCTTCACCTTGTCTCCCCTGAGCTCCTGTGATTGAATTTACGTAAGTAAAATGCTCATAGGAGTCCACCCTACCACCTAAGACAACAGTGTAGTCTTATCAAATCAGATAATAAAATTATCTAGATAAAAAAAATAAGATGATGTGGATAAAGTGAAATTTCCTGTGGCCAGGATTCTCACCTGGCCCTGGTTGGCTAGCTCACTACATATGTGTGGGCAATGCGTCATTATTGACTCTATTAGAGAGAGAGCCCTGCCCAGTGCTCTGGGCGACATGGTGGCACAACTGCAGGAGAGCAGAGCAGAGGCTGGAGTGGTGGCAGTGCCAAGGACAGAGGCCCAGAGGACAGCTGTGTGGGGCAGAGGCCCAGAGGTAGAGACCGGCTTGCTGCATGCAGACTCGCTCTGACTGAACGGATTTTAGTGACTGACCTGCCACCGTGGAAATCAAGTTGGGTATAACCCTTTCACCCCAAGAACATTCGACTGTCGTTTCCTTGGCCACACTGAATCCATACTGAAGTTGCTCGGGACTGAAACCCATTGGCAAGACAGATGACAAAACGATTGTTCAAAAGTGTACTGTTGTCAGTGCGCACTTGCCAGAATGTTAAGCCTTAGCAAGAGTAGAAGTGGGCAGGGACCTTACAGAGTCAAACCGTCATTTACGAATGGGAAACAGGGCTACCAAGTCAGAGAGTCGAGAGAGTGCCCAGGTCTTCTAGGGTCTAGGGCACTTGGGGGCAAGAGTCACCAAAACCAGGGCTTTCCTGAGTGGACCAAAAGTAACTAGAGTAAAGCCACACACTTAGTGGCCCCAGGCACAGGGAAGGGGCCAGGCATGGAGACCAGCCACTCCTCCAGATCCCCAGGGTCCCGTCTGGGGGTTCCCTGTGCCCTTCCCCAGCCTCTGGGTGCTTTCATTCATGACCTGGGCACCTGACTCTTTAGACAGCTGTCCCTGTGCCACTGGGGCCACCTTGTGTCCTCAAAAGGGACAGAGCAGGAGGCAGGGTGTCTTGCTAATGGAGCCCCAAACAAGTTCACTATGGATTCAATGTGAGCACAGAAATGACAGTAGAATGTTCTTGGGGTGAAAGGGTCATACCCAACTTTATTTCCACAGTGGCAGGTCAATCGCTAAAATCCCGTTCACTCAGAGTGAGTGTGCATGCAGCAAGCCAGTCTCTGCCTTTGAGGCTCTCTGCCCGCTCAGCCGTCCTCTGGGCTTCTGTCCTCAGCCCTGCCATCGCTCCAGCCTCTGCTCTGCTCTCCTGCAATCTTGCAGCCGTGCCACCACGGGTCGCCCAGAGCAGAACTCTTTATATAGAGTCAATAAAGACGTATTGCCCACATGTGTGTAGTGAGCTAGCCAACCAGGGCCAGGTGAGAATCCTGGCCACAGGAACTTTCATTTTATCCATACTCCACCCCTCCAGGATTCTCTCCTCTCAATCTATGTGCCCTCAGTCCTCTGCAATGGTCCCTGTGCGAGAAAGCTAGAGCATTGTAACCAAATTCTATAATAACAATAGAGGCTATGACAATATACAAAAACTACAACAAATTATAATAACCCTCAAGCGTGGGGAGATCCATTGCCACCAAGTGGTCACCCTGGCTGTATTCAAACCAGTTCTACTCAAATGAGTTAACCAAAAGGACCATGGGTGGGCCTTACAGTACCCACCTTCTCCAGGCTCTCCAGCAAAAAGTCTTGCAGACACACAGGCCATCCTGTTGCTTTATCTTGGCCTTCTGCTTCATCCTCAGCAGCCAGTACCGCTGCTCTGGTCTCAGTTGTTGCCACAGCTCCAGTCATCCAATTTCTTTCCGTCTGCTCCTGCCTTTTCAAACAAACCCACATCTGGGTCCTCATGACCTTCACGGGCCCTCCAAACTCTTCCTTCAAGAAGAAGACTGCATCTCCTTTTGTGCTTGAGCCTGAGGATAGAAGCAAGCATGGAGAGCTCCACAACCTGAGGAGGGGGCTGCACCGCTCCTGAAAGAACCCGTGGTTGCTGAGTCCCTCGGGCTCTCCACCAGCTTTCAACCAGCTGGGGTCTCCACCCAGGAGAGGCCGATGCCTCTGGCACCTGCAGGGCCTCCACCCCACCTGTTCCTCAAACCTCCGCTCCTCCTTTTCTGGGACTGACGGCTCCACTACATCCTTCTCTTGCCCCACGGCACCTGGCAGCCTGCACTCCCGTGCTGCTGCTTCTCGTGCTGCTTCCTCTCAGGCCTTTACTACTTCCACAGCACTTAGTGGTGACCCCATTTCAGTCAGCAACAAATTTTCTTTCTCTTGGGGTGGACCCCAGTCCTCCACCCCTTCACAGCACCACATGTCCACAGGGGGACACTCGAGTGTCTCCCCGTCCATAGGTGCAGCCTGCTGAAACACTCCTCTCATGAGGGCCTTTTCTTTTTCTTGGTCAACAATGAACCCTGCCAACTGTAGCCAATTGTTTTGTTGATGGATTTCAGACCCGGGCAAGTTCACTATGGATTTAGTGTGACCACAGAAATGACAGTAGAATGTTCTTGGGGTGAAAGGGTCATACCCAACTTTATTTCCACGGTGGCAGGTCAGTCACTAAAATCCCATTCACTCAGAGCGAGTCTGCATGCAGCAAGCCAGTGTCTGCTTCTGGGCTCCTTTGCCCGCACAGCTGTCCTCTGGGCCTCTGTCCTCGAAGCTGCCACCACTCCAGCCTCTGCTCTGCTCTCCTTCAGCCTTGTCGCCATGTCGCCCAGAACACTGGGCAGAGCTCTTTATATAGAGTCAATAATGACGTATTGCCCACACCTGTGTAGTGAGCTAGCCAACCAGGGCCAGGTGAGAATCCTGGCCACAGGAACTTTCATTTTAACCACACAGGGGGATGGCCCTTAGCCAGTAGCTGACTGGTGAGGGGTATAATGCCCAGCTCCTTGCCTTCGGTTGGGGCAAACTGAGAAATAATGTACATTCTATAGGTTTCCTACGGAACCAGGCTGGGACTGGTGCTCCGGCTGAAATCACCTGCTGGTTCTCCTACAATCACTTCCTTGAAAGGATCACCTGCATCTGGACCCTCACCTCAAGATCTACTTCTGGGGATCCTGACTTAACACAACAGGAAATGTTTGTGGAGTGGTGGATCCTATGTAAATACCAGCCCGAGGGAGGGATGAATGAAACAATGCACAGCTAAAGGAAAGGTCTCTCTACAGGAGCAGCCCCGGTGGCCAAAGGAGGGTAGCAGAGAAAGCTACATTTAATTAAGCGCCCTCAGGGCTGAAGCCTGGCTTAATTAAAGTCTCCAGGCGCCTCTACTTCAAACAGCTCAGGGAGGTCCCTGCACCCACAGCAGTGCAGGAGCATGTCCCTGAGAGTGAGGGCTAGCTCACCATGCCCCAGGACACTCTGTGAACCCAGGTCCCTCTTGGATCATTCAGGGTTGGCTCATCTTCTGGATGCTGAGTACTTGCCCTGTTACTTGATGAAACATTGAACACTTACACCCTGAGAGTTTGCAGCTGCTGTAAACAGAGGGTGCTTGCTGCAGACACCTCTGGCCCACCCATGTTTCAGTGGCAGCTTCAGTTCTTTGCTGCACATGGGAGCTGCCCACCGCAAGCCCGGCTTTCCACTGTCTCTCTGCCCCTTGGCCTTCCCGTGCCCACTTCTCAGCAGTGGGGGCAGAAATTGGTGGATAAGAGCTGCACCTTTGTCCTCTAGGAGGGCAGCTCTGGAGACGTCCTGGATGCTTCTCTTGCAGTCCTTGTGGGATGGAGCCCCTTTGCCACAGCAGCAGCTCTCAACCAAATCCTTCTGCTGACTTGCCTCCTTCAGTTCCGTGGTCCTGCTTCCTGGCATCACCTGCCAGTTAAACTGCATCCAGGTCCTCCCCCGCCCCCAGGCTCGGCTTTCACAGGCATGCAAACTAAGACCATATTATATTTAACGTCCACTTCTTCCAGGCAGCTCGAAGTCATTATTTACCTCAGCTGGTTATTTACTTCCAGCTCTACATGGGAGTCCTGTGCTGCCCTCAGGAACTCCACAGATGCCTGCCAGTAAATGGCCCAGGCTCCTCCTCTTTAGGAGTTGGTGTCTGATTTTGCCATTTTCCCATCTCTTTCTTTGTTGTTAACAAGTCCCCAGCAGGAGTCAGTTCCAGGAAGATGGCGGTGTGAGCAGGGCGGCGGAAATCTCCTCCAAAAACCATATATATTTATGAAAACACAACAAATACAACTATTCCTAAAAGACAGACCAGAAGATACAGGACAGCACCCAGGTGGCAGCTACACCTGAGAGGACTTGGCACCCCACAAGGAAGGTAAGATACGGAGCCGCATCCCAGCGGGACCCAAGCACTTCCCCACCCCAGAGCACCAGCAGGAGGAGAGGATTCAGAGCCAGGAGGAAATGGAAGTACAGGCCCATGAAATAACCAGCCCTGGTGATCTGTGCCGGGATCACTGACACACATGGCGTGGTGTATCAGAGATTGGAGAGACAGAGGGTGCAGGATCTGAGCCAGGGAATGCACTGGGTCCTCGCAGCCAGCTCCCCAGCACAAAAGAAAAGTGCGCGCTTTTTTTAGTGGTCTTAAAGAGATAGGGGCCCAACGGAGGAGTAGGATCATCCCAGCACACTCAGCACAGCAGGCTGGGAGTCCTGGGGAATTTCGGATGCCTTGGCTGGCGACTGGGAAAAAGTAGCCGTACTGAGACTTCCCACAGAGATCAGCAGCCTCCCATTCATTCCCACCCTGGCCAGAGCTAAAAAGGCCCCTGCAGAGCGGCACGGCCGCAGCTGCGGAATAGTGGAGCAACAGCGCCACATACAGCATTCTCACAGAATCTACTCCCGACAGGCGTCTTTTTGTTTTTTGTATTTGGGTTTTTTTTGTGGTTTTTTTTCTCTTTTCTTTCTTTTCTTTCTCTTCTTTCCTTTTTTTTAAAAGTCTTAAAGAGCCCAGCTGACATACATGGCACCTACCAGCAACTACTTCTATCGCCATGAAAAGACAGAGGAATATGGTACAAACAAAGCTTATCCAGACCCAGACACCAGAGAGGGAGTCTGAAGGGATGGTAATGCACAACCTTCCTGAAAAAGAATTCAGAATAAAAGTCATAACCATACTGATGGATCTACAGAGAAATATGCAAGAGCTGAGGGAGGAAGTGAGGGAAGTGAGGAAAGACAATGCAGAAATCAGACAAGCGATCGACAGGCTTAACAGCAGACTGGACGAGATGCAAGAGACTGTTAATGGAATAGAAATCAGAGAACAGGAATACAGGGAAGCTGAGGCAGAGAGAGATAAAAGGATCTCCAGGAATGAAAGAATATTAAGAGAACTGTGTGACCAATCCAAAGGGAACAATATTTGCATTATATGAGTATGAGAGGAAGAAGAGAGAGAAAAAGGGATTGAAAATGTCTTTGAAGAAATAATTGCTGAAAACTTCCCCATGCTGGGGAAGGAAATAGCCTGGCAGTCTACAGAAGCCCACAGATCTCCCAACACAAGGGACCCAAGGAAGACAACACCAAGACACATAATAATTAAAATGGCAAAGATCAAAGATAAGGACAGAGTATTAATGCAGCTAGAGAGAGAAAAAAGATCACCTACAAAGGAAAACCAATCAGACTATCATCAGACTTCTCAACAGAAACCTTACATGCCAGAAGAGAATGTCATGATATATTTAATGTAATGAAACAGAAGGGCCTCAAACCAAGAATATTGTATCCAGCACGATTATCATTTAAGTATGACAGAGGGATTAAACAATTTCCAGGCAAGCGAAAGCTGAGAGAGTTTGCCTCTCATAAACCACCACTACAGGATATCTTAAAGGGACTGCTCTAGAGAGAAGCACTCCTAAGGCTACAAAGATGTGACCAGAGAAAATAAAATCATAGCAAAGAAAGCAGACCATCCAAATACTAACTAAAGGCAAAGAATAAAACACCTAGTATATAAAGAATGAAGGAGGAAGAATAAGAATGGAGAGAAATAAACATCAGACTGTGTTTACAATAACTTAACAAAAAAGTTAAGTTATATTGTCAGATAGTAAAGAAGCAAGCCTTGAACCTTTGGTAACCATGAATCTAAAGCCAGCAATGGCAATAAGTACATATCTATCAATAATGACCCTAAATGTAAATGGACTGAATGCACCAATCAAAAGACACAGAGTAACAGAATAGATAAAAAAGCAAGACCCATCTATATGCTGCTTACAAGAGACTCACCTCAAACCCAAAGATATACACAGACTAAAAGTGAAGGGATGGAAAAAGATACTTCATGCAAACAACAAGGAGAAAAAAGTAGGTGTTGCAGTACTTGTATCAGACAAAATAGACTTCAAAACGAAGAAAGTAGTAAGAGATAAAGAAGGATATTGCATAATGATAAAGGGATATCCAACAAGAGGATATAACCATTATAAATATATATGTACCCAACACAGGAGCACCGGCATATGTGAAACAAATACTAACAGAATTAAAGGAGGAGACAGAACGCAATGCATTCATTTTAGGAGGCTTCAACACACCACTCACTTCAAAAGATAGATCAACCAGACAGAAAATAAGTAAAGACACAGAGGCACTGAACAACACACTAGAACAGATGGACCTAACAGACATCTACAGAACTCTACACCCAAAAGCAACAGGATACACATTCTTCTCAAGTGCACATGGAACATTTTCCAGAATAGACCACATACTAGGCCACAAAAAGAACCTCAGTAAAGTCAAAAATATTGAAATTCTACCAACCAACTTCTCAGATCATAAAGGTATAAAACTAGAGATAAATTTTAGAAAGAAAACAAAAAGGCTCACAAATACATGGAGACTTAACAACATTCTCCTAATTAATCAATGGGTTAACGACCAAATCAAAACAGAAATCAATGAATATATGGAGACTAATGACAACAACACAAAGCCCCAAATTCTGTGGGACGCAGCAAAGGCAGTTCTAAGAGGAAAGTATACCGCAATCCAGGCCTATTTAAAGAAGGAAGAACATTCCCAAATGAATAGTCTAAAGACACAATTACTGAAATTGGAAAAAGAAGAGCAAATGAGGCCCAAAGTCACCAGAAGGAGGGACATAATAAAGATTAGAGAAGAAATAAATAAAATTGAGAAGAATAAAACAATAGAAAAAAATCAATAAAACCAAGAGCTGGTTCTTTGAAAAAATAAACAAAATAGATAAACCCCTAGCCAGACTCATTAAGAGAAAAAGAGAATCTACACACATAAACAGAATCAGAAATGAGAAAGGAAAAATAACGACAGAATCCACAGAAATACAAAGAATTATAAGAGAATATTATGAAAATCTATATGCTAACAAGCTGGAAAACATAGAAGAAATGGACAACTTCTTAGAAAAATATAACCTTCCAAGATTGACCAAGCAAGAAACAGAAAAACTAAACAGACCAATCACCAGAGACGAAATTGAATCGGTAATCAAAAAACTACCCAAGAACAAAACCCCCAGGCCTGATGGATTCACATCTGAATTCTACCAGACATATAGAAAAGAAATAATACCCATTCTCCTTAAAGTTCTCCAAAAAATAAAAGAGGAGGGAATACTTCCAAACTCATTCTATGAAGCCAGCATCACTCTAATACCAAAATCTGGAAAAGACCTCACCAAAAAAGAATATTACAGACCAATATTCCTGGTGAACGTGGATGCAAAAATACTCAACAAAATATTAGCAAACCGAATTCAAAAATACATCAAGAGGATCATACAGTATGATCAAGTGGGATTCATCCCAGGGATGCAAGGATGGTACAACATTCGAAAATCCATCAACATCATCCACCACATCAACAAAAAGAAGAACAAAACCACATGATCATCTCCATAGATGCTGAAAAAGCATTTGACAAAATTCAGCATCCATTCCTGATTAAAACTCTCAACAAAATGGGTATAGACGGCAAGTACCTCAACATCATAAAAGCCATATATGACAAACCCACAGCTAACATCATAATTAACAGTGAGAAGCTGAAAGCTTTTCATCTAAGATCGGGAACAAGACAGGGATGCCCACTCTCTCCACTATTATTCAACATAGTTCTGGAGGTCCTAGCCACGGCAATCAGACAAAACAAAGAAATATAAGGCATCCAGATTGGTAAAGAAGAAGTCAAATTGTCACTATTTTCAGATGACATGATATTGTACATAAAAAACCCTAAAGACTCCACTCCAAAACTACTAGAACTAATATCTGAATTCAGCAAAGTTGCAGGATACAAAATTAACACACAGAAATCTGTTGCTTTCCTATACACTAACGATGAACTAACAGAAAGAGAAATCAGAAAAACAATTCCATTCACAATTGCATCAAAAAGAATAAAATACCTAGGAATAAACCTAACGAAGGAAGTGAAAGACCTATACTCTGAAAACTACAAGACACACCTAAGAGAAATTAAAGAGGACACTAACAAATGGAAATCCATTCCATGCTCTTGGCTAGGAAGAATAAATATTGTCAAAATGGCTATACTACCTAAAGCAATCTACAGATTCAATGCAATCCCTATCAGAATACCACCAGCTTTCTTCAATGAACTGGAACAAATAATTCTAAAATTCATATGGAACCACAAAAGACCCCGAATAGCCAAAGCAATCCTGAGAAGGAGAAATAAAACTGGGGGAATTACACTCTCTGACTTCAAGCTCTACTACAAAGCCACAGTAATCAAGACAATTTGGTATTGGCACAAAAACAGACCCACAGACCAGTGGAACAGAATAGAAAATCCAAACATTAACCTAAACATATACCGTCAATTAATATTTGATAAAGGAGCCTTGGATATACAATGGGGAGATGACAGCCTCTTCAGCAGCTGGTGTTGGAAAAACTGGACAGCTACATGTAAGAGAATGAAACTGGACTACTGTCTAACCCCATACACAAACGTAAACTCAAAATGGAACAAAGACCTGAATGTAAGTCATGAAACCAGAAAACTCTTAGAAAAAAACATAGGCAAAAATCTCTTGGACATAAACATGAGCGACTTCTTCATGAACATATCTCCCCGGGCAAGGGAAACAAAAGCAAAAATGAACAAGTGGGACTGTATCAAGCTGCAAAGCTTCTGTACAGCAAAGGACACCATCAGTAGAACAAAAAGACATCCTACAGTATGGGAGAATATATTCATAAATGACATATCTGATAAGGGTTGACATCCAAAATATATAAAGAGCTCACACGCCTCAACAAACAAAAAGCAAATAATCCAATTAAGAAATGGGCAGAGGACGTGAACAGACACTTCTCCAAAGAAGAAATTCAGATGGCCAACAGGCACATGAAAAGATGCTCCACATCGCTAATCATCAGAGAAATGCAGATTAAAACCACAATGAGATATCACCTCACACCAGTGAGGATGGCCAACATCCAAAACACAAACAACAACAAATGTTGGTGAGGATATGGAGAAAAGGGAACCCTCCTACACTGCTGGTGGGAATGCAAATTAGTTCAGCCATTGTGGAAAGCAGTATGGAGGTTCCTCAAAATAGAAATACCATTTGACCCAGGAATTCCACTCCTAGGAATTTACCCTAAGAATGTGGCAGCCTAATTTGAAAAAGACATATGTACCCCTATG
Source organism: Smutsia gigantea (assembly GCA_032199065.1). Lineage (NCBI taxonomy): Eukaryota > Metazoa > Chordata > Mammalia > Pholidota > Manidae > Smutsia > Smutsia gigantea. Next base: position 15,275 of record JAVSCE010021269.1, on the reverse strand, counting down.
TTTATCACAGCACTATTTACAGTAGCCAAGAAATGGAAGCAACCTAAGTGTCCATCAGTAGATGAATGGATAAAGAAGATGTGTTACATATACACAGATACACAATGGAATATTATTCAGCCATAAGAAGAAAACAAATCCTACCATTTGCAACAACATGGATGAAGCTAGAGGGTACTATGCTCCAGCCAGGCAGAGAAAGACAAGTATCAAATGATTTCACTCATATGTGGAGTATAAAAGCAAAGAAAAAAAACTGAAAGGAAAAAACAGCCACAGACTCACAGAACCGAAGAACGGACTAATAGTTACCAAAGTGAAAGGGACTGAGGAAAATGGGTGAGAAGGGAGGGATAAGGGGGAAAAAGGGGCATTACGATTAGCAGATGTAATGTTGGGGGGGCACGGGGAGGGCAGTACACTCAGAGGAGACAAGTAATGATTCTATAGCATCTCACTATGCTGATGGACAGTGACTGTAATGGGGTTGGTGGGGGGGACCTGATGACGGGGTAGTTTAATCACCATAATATTGCACATGTAATTGTAGATTAATGATACCAAAATAAATTATAAAAAAAAAAAAAACAAGTCCCCAGCACGAGTGCCACCCTCCTCCTAATTTGTGATTTTGCCTTTAATCTACTACAGTCTGGAAACCATATGACCAAACATGATGGATTTGTGTCTAACATAAAAGTGAACAGACTCCCAAGTGGAGGAATGTTCTTTTGAGCAAATGCATAAGCTTTCATCTAAGGCCCAGGAAAGTTATTTTGGCTGCTTGGAAGACATTTTTCTTTTTTCCTGGTTTAGAGCTCTAACTTGGAGAGTGTAGAAGCTGAAAGTGAAATTTTGTATGAATGCATTCTTATATTTCAGTTTAAGCGTGGGATGTTTGCAGGCAAATGCAGCTGCTCTAATAATACTGATAACAACGTCCTAACATGTTTGGCTTGCCATTTATTAGGATATGCCAATTTCACAGACCCAATTTTTAAGACTCTAAGAGACTTTACAAGATTGCCAGCTTTATAGATGTCAAAACAGTATCACACACCAAAGAATAGCAGCTGACACAGAGATTTCAGAACAAAACTAAAATCAGTTCAGGGCTTGAATACAAATTTCCCCATTCCACCTCCAAGTCTAACCCAGAGGTCCCTTCTCCTCTCTTGAGAAGTCATGCGCTCCCTCTTATGAGCGGGAGGAGGTGTGTGCCCTCACTGGCTTTAGGGTGACTGCTGGGATTTCTCATGTGGAATCATGCTCTGGGCTCACCTCCTTGCCCTGAGTTTTCTCAGCCTCACAGGCACCAGCCTCCGGGTGTCATGGCTGATGGTGCAGCTGGGGGAGGTGACAAAGGAGCCCAGCCTCAGGTAGATTCTGGCGGGTGTGTTGCTCATCAACCTGCCCTGAGGCCATGGGAGAGGCAAGGGGAGAATGAGAGGTCAGTGTAGCTTCACTGCGTGTCCTCTGCGCTCCTGAGAACAGGGCGGGAGAAAGTCTGCAGGGATTTGTTGTGGGGAAGGTTGTAAGTGAGGCAGGCTTTGTTTGCAGGACCTCCTGGGATGCATGGTAAATGCGTTTCCTTCTTGGGTGGCTCAGCCCCACATGGTCACATGAGCTCCCTGCTGGGCAGGGTCTAGACGTCTAAGCAGAAGGAAGCATATCCCACAAGCTGTAATTCAATGTCATGTCTATGAGGACCCCAAAGATTTGTAGTCTGGGCCTGGTAGCAGGTGATAGGAGGGCTAAAGTTTGAGGGTCATGGCTGCTAAGAGGACATCAGAATTGATGAAGTATTGTCACCAGGGTTTGGTCACTATGTGTGGCTTGAGGGCTGGTGCTTGGAAGCTGAGAATTATGTGGCAGGAGACTGCATGGTTGCAGAGAGGTGGCCGGCAGTTGCTGGTGTGCTCGTCGGGGCCCATGCTGCTGATGCTCCTGAGGACGGCACAGCCTCAGCAAGGCTGCGTGTAAGCCAAGCAGGGGGCCCCGGGGGGGCTCTGAGCGGCTGCGCATGAGGGTGGCAGTGAGATGCAGACAACTCCAATCTACCTGGGAATCCTTCAGGGTCGCCTGAGAAGGAATCTCATGGATGAGAGCTCAGTGGGGATACAAAAGCCCCTTGAGGCCAGCCTATCACCTCAATGACCACAGGGAAAGTTTACAAGAGAAGAAAACACACCTTCTCTAAAAAAGATCACTTAATTGGCCTCCAAGCTGAAATCTATGAGTTTCTCAACCCCAGGATTCCCCATGGCAGAGCTGAAACCTGGTCATGAGACGTGGACAGCGTCTCGAGTGAGGGTAATCTGCCAGAAGCAGAGAGGTGTTAGGCGTTTTGACCGGGGCCCTGCTTCCAGGCATTGGCTCAGCTGGACTGGGTGCGTCCCAGCTGGATGGAGTGTTGAGTTTCCCCGGGTGCTTGACTGGCCCAAAGAAGACACCAGCCGGGAAAACTTCCAGCTCCAGGAGTTTCCAGTAAAAAACTTAGTCCCATTGTCCTGAAAGCTCTGTTCCGGGAAGTACACTAGGTTGGCCTGGATCCTGAGGGGTGGTGCTCGATTCTGGGCTCTGCTAGTGGAGGGGTGTCAGCAGGACAGTCTTGGAAGGGCTTTCTGGGTGAGGGCAGAGATAAGCTCTCTCAGGCAGGCACACAAAGGCAAGCTGGCACCCTGGTCTCTCAGGCGGGAAGGAGATGTCATCATTGTTCAGGAAAAATCCCTCTAATTCTCAAGGTCATGAATGGTGTCTTGTGGCTCACTGTCATTCTTCACACTGGCTGACTGAGTTTCTGCTTCTGCGGCTGGCAGGGTGGTATTTGGGCACCTCAGAAACAGGCCTCGCAAAGAACGCCTGGGCACACGGGGCCTTCCAGACTGCCAGTGTGCCTGCTTCAAAGGCCCTGGGCAAGGGCTGCACACAGCTGCCAGTTGTCCATGCTGCAGGAGCGTGCATGCTCCCCACGCAATAACAGGAATGCCCTGACCATGAAGCCTCTGTGAGGCTGACCTCCAGGCTCTGGGATTTCTATGAAATCCAGCTTGACAAAGAAAGGCTGCTGTTGGGATAATCCTCCTACAGGATTGGAGCCAAAGGACACAGCAGGCCAGCCACACTGTTCTGAGAAAGAGAGAAAAAGGCCCGAGGCATCATGGAAAATGGTTTCCCCACAGGGCCACTGCCCAGAGCCCCAGCCCTGCAAGGCATCATAGCCCTCCTGCAGCAGCAGGAAAGGCACATCCTTCTAGATGAACCCCAGTGGCTTCTATGGAGACCACACCTGTGAGAAGCAACTGCTTAAGGGAAACTGCAGTAGGGGGCATTTCAACAGGAGCTGGGGTGACAGCAGGGCTGGGATGGAGGGCAGGGAGGGGAAGGCCACTTCCAAGGGCTCCCGTGGGGATGGGGTGTCCACTCGGTCAGGCCAGGGGGAAGGTTCCAGGAGGCTTGCAGGGGAAGCTGGGCTGGATCAGAAGGCAGTGAGCTGACAGTACCAGGACACAACCACCAGGCAGTCCCTGAGGGGCTGGGCTAGAAGCTCGTGGTACTGCCCTGCACATCAGCTGTGGCCAAGGGGCCTCCTGCCCCCAGAGGTGTGAGAGCTTAGGCTCTGGCTGGGCCTCCCCCAGGTGCCCACCATCCCTGGGCCCAGTGAGCATACCCTGGATTGGGGCAGGGGGTGGGAGGCCCCACACACCCATCTGAAGAGGACACGAGTGTGCAAAGCTTGCAGCCCAGTTTCCAGATGAGGCCCAGAAAAAGGGAGTGACTTGCTCACAGTCACAGGGAAAAGCTGGGGCAGAACTGATGTCACAAATCAGGTTTCCTCATCTTTTCTCTCCCTCCAAGTGCAACTTGAATCTCTTCTCCCCTTCACAAAGCCCCTCTGGTAAGAGGGAAGAGGAGCCACAGGCAGAGACCCATGACCTCCATTCCATAAGGAAAAAGGTGCCAGGGAAAACCCCAATTAATGAAGACTGTGACGGTTCATTGTATGTGTTAACTTTACTGGGCTAAGGGGATGTCGAGATAGCTGGTAAAATATTACTTCTGGGTGTGTGTGTGAGGGTGTTTCCAAAAGAAATTAGCATTTGAAACAGGGAGGATCCCCCTCACCAGTGTGGGCAGGCACCATCCAATCAATTCAGAGCCAGGATAGAACAAAAGGTGGAAGAAGGGAGAATTTGCACTTTGCTTAAACTGGGAAGTCTATCTTTTCCTGCCCTTGCTGCCTTTTAAGGGCATAGTTTGTGGCACTCCAAAACAACTAGTAACAATAGCAACAGCAAAGGTCACTGATCACAGACCACCATAAGAACTGTACTAATAATGTAAGCATTTGACATATTTTGAGAATTAACCAAAATGTGACACAGAGACACAAAATGAGCAAATGCTGTTGGAGAAATGGGACCAGTGGACCGACTTGACTCAGGGTTGCCATAAACCTTCAGTTTGTAAAAAATGCAGTATCTGAGATGTTCATTAAAGCAAAGTGCCATCAAATGAGGCATGCCTGTAGTAAATTAGAGGTTTTAAAAGGTAGTTTTTAACAAAATAATATTCATTTCCATGTGAAAATGCTTGGGTAAGACCTGAATAGTCAAAAGGCTTTCACCTACTTAGATACTGAGTAAAAGATGAATTTAAGAGAAGTTGCTTTTTGTTTATATTTGACTTTTTGAAATAATGGTTAAGTATCGCAAAGGGGGAAAGATTTTCCAAAATGCCGAACAACTCTGGATACCATTCCAAAGGAAACAAAGCCCAGTCTTCCCAGAATGTATATGCTCAGGTGTGGCCCTGGAAAACTAAGAGTGTGTAAACAACAAAGACAACTATGTGCTTACACGCAAAAGAGTCAACGCTAGGCTGAGGTCATTACCACGGGATTTCATCTGGCAGCCTTGGAAGACATGGGAGACGCAGGACAACTCACTGTCACGCAGGGCTGTCCCACCGTGCAGGACCCGCAGCATCCCTGAACAGCTAGAACGCCCTGGAGTGTCCAAATGCCACGAGGTGGCGGTGCCGGGCTAGGGACCTCAGCCTCCACACAGGACGCCGGCGCTGCTTAGTTACTCTCCCTCAGAGGAGCCATTCGTCCTATAGGCCACAAGAGAGCGCCCTGAGACCCAGAATCCGAAGATTTGCAATTGTAAAATGTTAAAATGAAATTGCTAAAGCACAAGAAATGGAGGTAAACTGAAAACACAATGTGAGAAAGAAGTCATTGTTAGACATACTGTGCTAAATTGTCTGATCTCTGGCAGTGCCATCCAGTTTTCAAAATCCACTGTTAGCCCTGACATTTTGTAAATGGCATTTCCAGTCCTCTCAAACAAAACTATTTCGATAGGTTAACAGCAATTTTAATGTACTCTCAGAAACACCAGGGGGAACATATCAAGCAAATGCAATGGCCAAGCAATTGGCCAGTTCTTGCCTCCCAGACACCCAGCACACTTTTTAGAAATAATAATAATAGATAACATTTTTTGAGCATTACCATGTATCATTGTTTTGGGTACTTTACATGAATGCATTTATTCTCACCAACACCATGAGGTAAGTACTGTTATGCCTATGATAAACAGTGTGGATGAGGAAAGTGAGGCACACAGAGCCTCTGTAACTTGCCCAAGGTTACATTGCTGGCAAGTGGGGAGTTACTGAACTGCGATTTGGGCCACTCAGGAGTCCAGCCCAGGAGTCCTGCCTGCTGCAAGCAGGTGCTTTGGGAAGACTTCACCATCTGTGCCCCGCGAGGAAACAAGTCAGTGTGTACCAACTTGTTATTTCTTCATAATCTACTGAGAGCATGAGAATGGTGAAATAAAAAAACACCCACAAGAAAAAAACCCTGTATGCGACCTTTCTGTATGCAGTTCCGTGGCTTGTTTTGTTCCTGAATTCATCCAGAGCGTTACACTGTGAGTAGCATTCACTCATGGCGCTGGGTCTGGCTACAGAGAATGGTGAGCCCTGGAACTAGACAAAATTGAGCCCCGAATTTTTAATCCTGTCTGAGCATTAGAACCACGGAGAGAGTTTTAAGAAAAACTAACAATAACTGATATCTGGGTCTCCCCCAGGCCAACTGAAGCAGAATCTGTGGAAGTGGGACCCAGGCATCTGTTGTTGGGTTTGTTTTATTTTAACTATCCGGGTGATTCTAGGGCTCAGTCAGCACTGAGCACCAAACTCCTTTTTGCATAGATGAGGGAACCAAGACCCAGAGAGAAGCCGGAAGCGGGAAGCCAAGTGTCCTGATTCCTAATCCAGAACCCATCAAAAGCTCTGCGCCTGCCCCAGACTGGGACCATTCAGCAGCAGGACATTAGGACCCATGGGGTGCACCGCACACTCAGAGCTGCCTTTCCCCTGCTGACCTCGGCCTCAGCGCAGCCTGCTTCTTGTCAGCTCTAATGGAAGATCCTAGCGGCCCCGCAGGGGTCAGGACTTCCACCACGGCGGCCTCGGCCCTGGCGTCCCTCTGGCCCTGAAGAAAACCATCTACTCCCACCCCCAGTCCCCCCTGTGGTTGCCCCACCTTCATCAGGTGGTTGGGTCACCAGATAAAATACTGGCTAACCAGTTAAATTCGGATTTCAGATGAACTACAAATAGTTGTTTAATGTAGCTATGCCCCGTGCAGCATGTGCTTATTTGCTGACTCTGGCAATCCTGCCGAAAAGAGCACAGTAATCCTGGTCTGTCCTGGCCAACTTGAAAGGGAGAACAAACAGCTTGTCCCGACTACACAGCCCCTGGCCGTCCGCCAGGGCTCTTTCCTCAACACCATTCAGCACAGAGAGAAATTACTATATTTTAGAGTTATATTTTGGGGGAAAATATAATGAAGAGAAAGGTCTGCTCAATTATCTTGTTCCTTTATCCTTGGCCGTAGACGCATGACTGTTTGGACCACGAACTAGAGCCCAGACAGGCATTCATTTGCGGTGTGCCCGCTCACTGAGGTTCGTAAAGTTGCCTCGATGCGCCGGGCATGGCCGTCCCTCCCGTAAACAGCGCAGCACACCCACCGAAAGCCAGCAGCCTGACACAGGTGGCCGCCGGCCCGGGGCTGGCACAACAGGGCCCTCTGTGGCTCAAGGCCTTCGCCTTTCTGAGGAGGCAAAGTTCCCCAAACCTTGAAAGCATCTGGTTGAGATTTTTCTTACACCAAATGCTTTGGGGAATTGAATTAAATGAATCTGGGAGCAAGTCTGTTCTTTTGGCAAATCTGCTGAACTACCATCCATCACCTTAGAATTTAGTTGATTTGAGCCCCAGGAAGCATGTTTGTTTAAAAGCGTATCCCTGGACACAAGGGAGAAGTTGTACTTCCGTGTCACAGCTGGCAGCTTGCCTCTCTCTTCCCCAAACCTGCTCGGGCCCTTGGTTAATGGAGTCACTATCCTCCCCACCACCCAGGTGAGAAACCTGAGAGTCACTCCAGGCTTCTCCTTCTCCCTCATCTCCCAGACCCCCGCCCCACCACCAGCGGTCTTCCGTCCCCCTCACCAAACCCTTTCATGGCCTCAGAGCTGCTGTGGTGTGCTCAGAGTGTCTGCCCCCACCGGTGCTATCTGAGGTCCCCTATGCCTACATCCTGGGCCACGCTGGGCATGATCCAGCTATCTGATTTCTATGGGATTAGTAGGTACAAAGTGATACCCGTATTATTTGAATTTTCATTTCTACAATCCACATTTTGGCCTGTTAATCTGTCTGTGTATGTGTTATTCAGTTGCTGAAACCTTTTCATTCTATTTCCTTAGCATCCCTGGCCCCCAGGCTGTCATCTCAGGCAGACAAGAGTCCTTACTGTTTCCTCTGCCTCTTGTTCTCCTCAAACTTCATGCAGCCAACTCTCTAAAGCAGAAGCAGGAACATGGCCCTCTTCTGCATACACTCTTTCAATAACTGCCTTACATCGTTAATAAATATGCAAACTTTTCACGCTGCCCTTCAAGGCCCTAGGCATTCTGGCTCCAGCTGGCTTTCTGGCCTGATCTCCTCCCTCTTCTTTCTCCCCCCCAGTGCCTGCTCCAGAGGCCCATGGTGCTGACCTCACCCACTGGCTGATCTCCATCCCTTGGCTCAGTTCCTTCTGGCACACATTTCTCACACCCTCCCTATGCTGCCCTTTGCCCCCCTCAAGGCCTGGGATCAAATGCAGCCTTTCCCTGAGGTCTGTGCTAGCCCAAGGCCCCGCCTCCTTGAATGCCCCAGCAGTTGCCTGGCGCCCATCCCTTTGTGTCATGTTTTTTGTCCCGTGCGCCCTTGTCTGATCTCTCCCACCAGACCATGAGTGAGTTCCAGAAGGGCCCACTGTACATCTAATTCACTTCTCCTTCCCCACCCAGCTTCACCCAGGCCAGTCCACACTGCCAGCAGGGCAACCAGGTAGGAGGCAGCACCATGGTTCGGCTCAGGGAGACAAAGAACTGCCCTGGGCTGGGAATGGGAAAGGAGAAGCAGAGAGAGGCATTCGCTGACTAGTTGGCTATGAGGATTAAGGGGGAGAAGAGACAGGAGAAGACACCCAGCTCCTGGGCTCGGCAGTTGCTGAATGGGATCCAGGAGGAGTCGGGAACAGAGTTTGGTTTAGACGTGTTTCTGGCTGTGATGGTAATGAGCAGGCAGCCGTGTCAGTATCAGGCCAAAAGCACCTGAGCCCCAGGAGGAGAGAGAGTCATCAGTGTAGACGTGGCATCTGCCCCGGGGAAGCATGAGACCGCCCAAGGGCCTGAGGACAGGGAACCCCGAGCAGACCAGCATGGGGGAGGTGGCTGAGGAACTGAAGCTTCAGCCGGGGCTGGGTAAGAGCGAGGAGTCCCGAGAACCGAAGGAGAGCCACCTCAGTGAGCGAGCAGCCGCAGAGGCAGATGCGGTGAAAAGGCTCAGACTGGAGCGTCCATCCCAGCCCAGCAGCTCCTGGGCCCTCCCCACCCGTCTCCTCAGAGCTTCTTCTCCTCGTGAAGAGCCATCTTGTCAGCTGAACGGGTGATCCACGGCCCCTGCTCTGGGGGATTGGTGTAGTGAAAGCTGAACCTCTGGTCTTCATCTTCCCAAGGCACCGTTTCACTGTCGTTTCTCCCGGCCCCAGAACTCGAAGTGGTCGCTAGTGACACGAGTTCCCCACACGCCAAAGTCAGACCACTGCCCCCAGTCTTTCTGGTCGCCTCTGCTTCTGTAGTCTCCTTTTTTCCCCCATGCCAATTAAAAACAAATTTCCAAAGAGAGACATAAAAACAGGCATCTGGCTTTAGATCTAGATGTCAAAAGAGGGTAAGCCTCCATCCTGAAGAACTGGAATAGTGGTGCAATAGTACTTCAGGGCTGGAATATCGGGGTGGAGACGGGAGTGGACTGGGTATTAAATCATAGAGGAGCACCAGGGTAGCAGTGTTATTTTATTCTCCAGACCATGATGTAGCTTTAATGGATGCTTTGCACAGCTTAAGAAAAGCCTTGTTGGTCTCAGACTCTAAGACAGGGGTAATGAAGGAAAAGGAGGAGGAAGAGGCTGGGTGGTGGAGCCGGCCACCCCCACCTCCTACATCTTGGAGATGCAACCCCATCCCTTGCATTCAGATCACCAAAACTTCAGCTCCTCCTCAGCCCTGACCTCTCGCCTGGTCAGGCCTAGAGGCAGTCTACCCAGGATCCAGGCTCCTAATGCCCTGCACCTAGGGGTCCCCTGCCCGAGCCTCAATAGACACAGTGACTCTCACAGAGCCACAGCTTGACTTCAAGTCCCACTCATGACTGGCATTGTATGTCAGTCCCAGGGAGCCTGACCCCTGCCTAGGGGACAGCTGGACATTCAGCCAGCGACACCAGGCCTCGTCACAAGCAAGCACCACGGTGCCCTCGGGGTTGCTGTAGGTACACCGCTTCCAGGCTGCCCTTTCCTCCGCAGCCAGATCCCAGCTGCCTCCTGACTCCCTGTCTTCCAGTCCCAGGGCCTGGAAGCCCAGGCGGTCCCGAGTGACCGGGCACACTAGTTGTTCCCCCTTCAAGGCGGGCACTACCTGGCCCTTCAGGTAGGCAGGGCCCGCACAGTAGGTCTGGATGTTGAAGAGCCGGTCGCTGTACTGGTGCAGCCAGTTGAAGAGATAGGCCAGGTGGCAGTCACACTGCCAGGGGTTGCCGTACAGGCCAAGGTTGAACAGGTTGTAATTGGTGTTGAAGATGCCCTCTGGAAGCGTGGTCAGGAGGTTCCTGGAGAGACTGAGCAGCTCAAGCTTGGAGAGGTTCTGGAAGAGGTCTGGGTGTAAGGCTGTCAGATTGTTGCTGCCCAGGTAGAGCTTGACCAGCCCCCCAAGGCCCCTGAAGGCGCCTGCCGGGAGGTGGGTGATGGCGTTGTGCGAGAGCATAAGCGAGCTAAGGCTGGACAGGTTGGCAAAGACTCCCTCGGTGACAACCTCCAGCTGGTTATGGGACAGGGACAGGCCGACCAGGCTGGGGGTGTGGGCAAAGAGGCCAGCAGGCAGCACCCGCAGTTCATTCCCCTGCAAGTTCAGGAAGGTCAGGCTGCCCAGGGAGGAGAAGATGGAGGGGGGCAGGTGCCTGATGGCATTGCGCTGCAGCCACAGCTTCTCCAGGCAGAGGAGCTGTGAGAACACTTCTGGGGGCAGCGCCGAGATCGCGTTGCCATCCAGGAAGAGTTCCTGCAGGCGGCCCAGTCTGCCAAACATGTCCGGGGGCAGGCCGGAGAGCGCGTTGTTGCTCAGCCTCAGTGTCTGCAGGCTGCCGAGGGGCCCAAACAACTCCTCGGGCAGCTGGGCCAGGAGGTTCTGAGCAAGGTTGAGCGTCTCCAGATGCTTCAGAGGCTGGAAGAGCCTACCGGGCAGGGTCTGGAGGCGGTTGCCCTGCAGCTGGAGGGACTCCAGGGCATCCATGTGCTGGAAGAGGTCCTCGGGCAGCACCTCCAGAGAGTTGAAGTTGAGGGTGAACTTGCCCAGTGAGGTCAGGTTAGAGAAGGGGTCGGCACTGAGGTTGCAAAGGGCACTGCCAGTGATCTCCAGGTCCCCGAGCCTGGGCAGACCCCCGAAGGCATCCGGCCCCAAGTGGCGGAGCTGGGTGTTGAGGAAGATCACCTTGGTCAGGTTGGGGCTACCTCCCAAGGCCCTGGTTTCCACTGTGGTGAACGAGGTCTCTACAAAGACAATGTCTGTGGCATGTGGTGGGATGTCCAGCGGGATGGTAGCCAACTCCTCATCGGAGCAGAACACCTCCTGGATGAAGCAGTCACACCCCGCAGGGCAGGGCTGGCCGGGCCGAGCCAGGAGCAAGAGGCAGGCCCAGCGTAGCCAGGCTCCAAGCAGCATCTCCTAGATCAGAGTAAGAAGAGAAAACAGAAGTGGCACCTTTATCAAGGACAGGTGGCCTGGTGGCCAGGACACCTTCTGTGAGTCAGAGATGGGCTCAGCTGTGTCAGGGAGACAACCGTCTGGGCACCAGTGCATGGTTTTTTTTTGTTGTTGCTCTTTTTAATTAAGGTATTATTGACATACACTCTTATGAACGTTTCACATGAAAAAACAATGTGGTGACTACATTTACCCATATTATCAAGTCCCCACTCATACCCCAATGCAGTCACTGTCCATCAGTGTTTGATTGCCTTCTCTGTGCTCAGCAGTGTATGTTTTTTTAAAAATACAATTTATTTTATTATCATTAATTTACAATTACATGTGCAATATTACGATTATTAAACTACCCCTTCATCAGGTCCCCCCCACCAACCCCATTACACTCACTGTCCATCAGCGTAGTGAGATGCTATAGAATCACTACTTGTCTTCTCTGAGTTGTACTGCCCTCCCCGTGCCCCCCCAACATTACATCTGCTAATCGTAATGCCCCTTTTTCCCTCTTATCCCTCCCTTCCCGCCCATTTTCCCCAGTCCCTTTCCCTTTGGTAACTATTAGTCCGTTCTTGGGTTCTGTGAGTCTGCTGCTGTTTTGTTCCTTCAGTATTTTTTCTTTGTTCTTATACTCCACATATGAGTGAAATCATTTGATACTTGTCTTTTTCGGCTTGGCTTATTTCACTGAGCATAATACCCTCTAGCTCCATCCATGTTGTTGCAAATGGTAGGATTTGTTTTCTTCTTATGGCTGAATAATATTCCATTGTGTATATGGACCACATCTTCTTTATCCATTCATCTACTGATGGACACTTAGGTTGCTTTCATTTCTTGGCTATTGTAAATAGTGCTGCAATAAACATAGGGGTGCATCTGTCCTTTTCAATTGGGCTGCTGCATTCTTAGGGTAAATTCCTAGGAGTGGAATTCCTGGGTCAAATGGTATTTCTATTTTGAGTTTTTTGAGGAACCTCCATACTGCTTTCCACAATGGTTGAAGTAATTTGCAGTCCCACCAGCAGTGTAGGAGGGTTCCCTTTTCTCCACATCCTCGCCAACATTTGTTGTTGTTTGTGTTTTGGATGTTGGCCATCCTCACTGGTGTGAGGTGATATCTCATTGTGGTTTTAATCTGCATTTCTCTGATGATTAGTGATGTGGAGCATCTTTTCATGTGCCTGTTGGCCATCTGAATTTCTTCTTTGGAAAAGTGTCTATTCATGTCCTCTGCCCATTTCTTAATTGGATTATTTGCTTTTGTTTGTTAAGGTGCATGAGTTCTTTATATATTTTGGATGTCAACCCTTTATCAGATACGTTTTTTATGAATATATTCTCCCATACTGTAGGATGTCTTTTTGTTCTACTGATGGTGTCCTTTGCTGTACAGAAGCTTTTCAGCTTGATATAGTCCCACTTGTTCATTTTTGCTTTTGTTTCCCTTGCCCGGGAGATATGTTCATGAAGAAGTTGCTCATGTTTATGTCCAAGAGATTTTTGCCTATGTTTTTTTCTAAGAGTTTTATGGTTTCATGACTTACATTCAAGTCTTTGATCCACCTTGAGTTTACCTTTGTATATGGGGCTAGACAGTAGTCCAGTTTCATTCTCTTACATGTAGCTGTCCAGTTTTTCCAACACCAGCTGCTGAAGAGGCTGTCATCTCCCCATTGTATATCCAAGGCACTTTTATCAAATATTAATTGATGTATATGTTTGGGTTAATGTTTGGATTTTCTATTCTGTTCCACTGGTCTGTGGGTCTGTTTTTGTGCCAATACCAAATTGTCTTGATTACTGTGGCTTTGTAGTAGAGCTTGAAGTCAGGGAGTGTAATTCCCCCTGTTTTATTCCTCCTTCTCAGGATTGCTTTGGCTATTCGGGGTCTTCTGTGGTTCCATATGAATTTTAGAATTATTTGTTCCAGTTCATTGAAGAAAGCTGTTGGTAGTTTGATAGGGATTGCATTGAATCTGTAGATTGCTTTAGGTAGTATAGCCATTTTGACAATATTTATTCTTCCTAGCCAAGAGCATGGGATGCATTTCCATTTGTTAGTGTCCTCTTTAATTTCTCTTAGGAGTGTCTTGTAGTTTTCAGAGTACAGGTCTTTCACTTCCTTCGTTAGGTTTATTCCTAGGTATTTTATTCTTTTTGATGCAATTGTGAATGGAATTGTTTTTCTGATTTCTCTTTCTGTTAGTTCATCATTAGTGTATAGGAAAGCAACAGATTTCTGTGTGTTAATTTTGTATCCTGCAACTTTGCTGAATTCAGATATCAGTTCTAGTAGTTTTGGAATGGAATCTTTAGGGTTTTTTATGTACAGTATCATGTCATCTGCAAATAGTGACAATTTGACTTCTTCTTTACCAATCTGGATGCCTTGTATGTCTTTGTTTTGTCTGATTGCTGTGGCTAGGACCTCCAGTACTATGTTGAATAACAGTGGAGAGAGTGGGCATCCCTGTCTTGTTCCCGATCTTAGATGAAAAGCCTTCAGCGTCTCGCCGTTAAGTATGATGTTAGCTGTGGGTTTATCATATATAGCCTTTATGATGTAGAGGTACTTGCTGTCTATACCCATTTTGTTGAGATTTTTAATCAGGAATGGATGCTGAATTTTGTCAAATGCTTTTTCAGCATCTATGGAGATGATCATGTGGTTTTTGTTCTTCTTTTTGTTGATGTGGTGGATGATGTTGATGGATTTTCGAATGTTGTACCATCCTTGCATCCCTGGGATGAATCCCACTTGATCATGGTGTATGATCCTCTTGATGTATTTTTGAATTCTGTTTGCTAGTATTTTGTTGAGTATTTTTGCATCTACGTTCATCAGGGATATTGGTCTGTAATTTTCTTTTTTGGTGAGGTCTTTTCCAGATTTTGGTATTAGAGTGATGCTGGCTTCATAGAATGAGTTTGGAAGTATTCCCTCCTTTTCTATTTTTTGGAAAACTTTAAGGAGAATCGGTGTTATTTCTTCTCTATATGTCTGGTAGAATTCAGAGGGGAATCCATCAGGCCCAGGGGTTTTGTTCTTGGGTAGTTTTTTGATTACCAATTCGATTTCGTCACTAGTGATTGGTCTGTTTAGTTTTTCTGTTTCTTGCTTGGTCAGTCTTGGAAGGTTGTATTTTTCTAAGAAGTTGTCCATTTCTTCTTTGTTTTCCAGCTTGTTAGCATATAGATTCTCATAATATTCCCTTATGATTCTTTGTATTTCTGTGGGGTCCGTCGTGATTTTTCCTTTCTCATTTCTGATTGTGTTTATGTGTGTAGATTCTCTTTTTCTCTTAATGAGTCTGGCTAGGGGTTTATCTATTTTGTTTATTTTTTCAAAGAACCAGCTCTTGGTTTTATTGATTTTTTCTATTGTTTATTCTTCTCAATTTTATTTATTTCTTCTCTTCTTTATTATGTCCCTCCTTCTGGTGACTTTGGGCCTCATTTGTTCTTCTTTTTTCCAATTTCAGTAATTGTGTCTTTAGACTATTCATTTGGGAATGTTCTTCCTTCTTTAAATGGGCCTGGATTGCAATATACTTTCCTCTTAGAACTGCCTTTGCTGCATCCCACAGAAGTTGTGGCTTTGTGTTGTTGTTGTCATTAGTCTCCATATATTCTTTGATTTCTGTTTTGATTTGGTCGTTAACCCATTGATTAATTAGGAGAGTGTTGTTAAGTCTCCATGTATTTGTGAGCCTTTTTTGATTTCTTTCTAAAATTTATTTCTAGTTTTATACCTTGGTGATCTGAGAAGTTTGTTGGTAGGATTTCAATATTTTTGAAATTACTGAGGTTCTTTTTGTGGCCTAGTATGTGGTCTATTCTGGAAAATGTTCCATGTGCACTTGAGAAGAATATGTATCC